>JAULBS010042979.1:0-23779 GCA_032355785.1 Symmetromphalus regularis
AAATGATAATCAAAAGTGTCGCTGAAATTCACATTAAAAAAATGCCACAAATCTGACAAAAACACAAAACTTCAAACGTCTGCCAAAATTTGAAAAATCATCCGATTGAGCTACAATTTTCAGAATATCATTTTTTTAATGGATATTTTGACATATATTTTTGGGGGCCAATTCTAAGATGAAGTGGTGGAAAATTGTCAGAAAATCTGTTGATTTGACATGGAATGACCCAACTTCTTTCTTAAAAAATTATTACCTCAGAAATGTTAGGATGGCCTTGCCTACCCAGAATTCACATCTCCATTAACAATTTATGGATTTGGCTGTGCTTTTCCAGTGTTCAGGTACGCGAGTACAGAGATTGTTGATTGATAGGAGTGCACTCGACTGTCATCCTTACTAAGCACCATTGCATTGTTCAGCATTGTTTTACAAACACTCGCACAGCTGCTGTGACAATGTCATACCAAGTCCCATTTGTCACAGTCTGTTTCTTCCAACTGTGACTGTGAATTATAGCTGTAGGTTATGTGAAGTAGTATTCAGGCGGCAGGACCTGACTGGTGTGATGATGACTTTACAAATGTACATATTGTTTATCATGTAGCTCAGTGTTTGATGGCCAGGTTCAACTTTAAAGGGTCGTAGGATCAAACCTTTAGGTTATTTCTCATTTCAAGCATTGCTCCATAGCTGGTACAAAGGCTGTTGTAGGTGATACTCTATCTTTAGGAATGCAGGCCTGAGACTAGGAAGCAAATGGTCAGTTTTGTTGCCAGAAGGTTACCAAATGAGGAAAACAGAAAACAGCTTACCATGATTTGCTTTCAGCTTGAGTAAAACAAAAATACAGGATATACAATGATTTTCTGTCAGTTTCTGTAAATCAAACAACCAGATTAACTAAAACTAAACTGTCTTATTTATTTATTATATGTGGTATAAAAAAAACTAATGTATTTATTATTCATTCATTCGTATCCATAAAACCATGGAAAATAATCATTTACAATGACCACTAAAACCTTAAAAAGATACTTGGAGGATATCAATTTTAGCAAACTGCAAGAACATCCAAAAGATGCCTGACATCACAATTCAGCCATAAATTTAGCTTTATGGTGCATGTGATCATACATTATTTATGACTTGATTTATTCTCAAAGCATATGGATGATAAAAACTGTTATGATCCATATCATTGAAAATAAACTGAGTAATTATACTTTTATGTGTTCTTGAGCAAACTTCTATAATGTCATACGTCCATATGTCTAAGTTTATTGTCAATCGCTTTGTTGCTGAATAAAGTAATCATACAGCAGATTTCAAAAGGCAGTTACAGTCATTGAAAAGTCAATGTTTACATTGTTTTATTTGAATACAGGTTATAGCATGAAAAGAAATTTTTAATGACTCAGGTATTTTGTTTAATCATCTGCAGTGTGGTTCCAGACATGGTATTTGTAACATATGGACAACATGGGAAATTTGTTTATTAACGGGTTGTGCACACTCTAGAATTACAAGGTGTTTTTTTGTGCATTAACCCTGTTAAATTAGGACATGGTAATTATATGATCATGAGCTATTCTAACTCGGCTGATATCACATCAAACACCATCTACAGAAGAAACTTATCCCTCATAGGCTACTTTTTGTGTCATTCCTACAGACAGGACAGCACATTCCACATCCTTTGATAAACCAAATCAGAACCACTCGTCAGTGCAAGCTGTGTCCACCAACTCATAAAGCCTTGTGGAGCATTCACTCTGGGTTGGAGCCAGTATTGAGATCAAAAATCCCATGCCTCAACTGGGATATGATCCCAGTAACTACTACTCAGTCTTGAAAGTGTAACCCCCACACCCCAGGACTTGCAGATGCTTACCATGGCATCTGATGAATAATTAGCAGAAATGGTATTTTTATATTTACTTTTCAACCAACAAAAAAGCAAATACTACAGCTTAAATGATAGTTTAAAGTGTCCTCTGCCATCAATTACTGGTATCATATCTCAGTTTATTAGACAACCCATCTGACCTCATCAAGCAACTTCAATAACTGCATTAGTAACATTATCCACATGGAACAAAATGTCAAACCAGATATATTATTTTCCATTTAAAATATTCTTTATTTGTATTACATATTATGTTTCCAAAGAGCAGCAATGGTTAACATCTGCCAACAAAGAGGACAGTACATAACATGGTGCTTGTAAAACTAATAGTGATCTTCTAGATACTGTAGATATATTTATGCTTATTCTAAACATGTTTGTTTCCTCTAGCCTTCTGCATGCACTGGTGTTCTGCTTGCACTGCATGTCCATCTGTACAAACTCACAACATTTACCCCTCATCAGGGTAAAAGGTTAATGTTCATGTTAATTACCGCTGCTCCTCTATAATTTGCTTGATCATCAAATTTAATAATTACATTCAGTTGTTGGGGGAAAGCTTTTGAATACAGAGAATTGAGCTGTAGAGGAATTGGCGATCGATCAGGACACACAATATGCCAGGGTCTATGCACAGGAAAGCAATTAATTGCATGCTACCTCTTGTAGGCCGAGATCCCAGGTTCCCAATAAGTCCATTCTCTGTCATTGTTCGAGAAGTACTAGTTCCATTATTACAAAGTGAATAAAGGGAAATTTCATGGCATGGGGTCTTAGTCTTCTGTCATTTAACTTTCAACTCTGTCTAATAGAACTGAAGTTAAAGCATAACCACTAACCAAGGTCAAGGAAGGAATTGTTATCTAGATAAATATAAATCTTCAGTGGATGTCTCTCTACTAACGGATATTTTGAAATGTTTTCCGCGTAATATGATTATTCTCAATAATGTATATATAAAGAATGAAAAGAGTTTGTTATAATTTTGATTGCTTTTATTTAATAATGGAAAATTTTATAACACTGTTTATATAATGTGGTCTGGGTAAAAACAATTTGTTTTTCTTCAGCTTGATAGATTTAAAAATCTCTGTCATTGGTTGTTCAGGTCTACAGCAGGAATCCTCTCACTGAAGCAGCAATACTCTGTCTGGGACTTGATCATTTTAACCCCCAGTAGCCAATGTTTATTTTTGTGTTGGAGGAGGTAATTAAAACCATTATTCAGTCAAGTCATTGCGAATTTTTATAAACAGCATTGCTTTCATTTATTGCTAAAAGTGTCATTGCAGGGCATGGAACTAAAGATGGATGAATACCTGTAATACTTATGTGACATTGACACATCTTAAATTTCTAAAACTTTCTAAAAGGCACACAGCTGGTGTTTGATTTCAACTCTTGGTTAGTGCAGACAGATAGATCAAGATTTTCATTCACCTCAAAACCTTTATAAAGATCAGATTAGTCATTTGGATTCATTTAAACGTCAATTTGTTTTTTAAATTCATATTTTTCAGGATTTTTAGATTTGTTTTATCTAACCAATGTTGGTAGCATTTATGTCTCAAGGGATACTTGTACATTTTTCTTAATTTTCAACCAATCTCTAACCAAGCCTATTAAAGACATAACAAACCAAAACTTTAGTTTGTAATTTCAACTGATAAAACCTTTATAATGTGGCAATCTGTTTTAGAATATTTTGTGTTCTTTTACTGTAGCAAAGTATTTTAGTATTTCTCAATTGAAATGAACAATGAAGAAGTGATTAATAAAAATAGTCTAAGATCCTTCAGAATGTTTATTCTAGAAAGGAGATTCTTGCTCCAATTTTAATCAGATATTCTGATTTTATTTTCCACATGAAATTATATTCCATACAAAATAATGTATTAACACAGTATTGCATTGCTGCCAATGGCTCCTGAGTTATTGGAAAACTCATCCTCAGTAACTTTGTACTTATTTACACATTTTGTTTTAAATTCATTTCATTCTAATTAGTTTTATTACACACACCTTGTATGAGCACAGTATTTTCTTGTGACTACATATACCGTGAAGTACATACATTTAATCTATATTGATGTCTGTAGATGTTGTAGTAGATTAAATTAACTCAGGCCATGTGGTGTTGTGTTTTAATGATTTCTTCCCACACAAGACAAGTACAGTTTATAGACTTTACTTTTTATAGTTCTTGTTCTTAACAAAGAAAGTCAGGGTGATCATCTTAATGGGTTTTTTTCAGAGGTTTTTTTTATAATTCACATTAAAATATGTAAATACACTTTTGAAAATAATTATATAAAGCACACAAAGGCACTTTTGAAAAAATGTAAATATAAAAATAAAGTGCAAATTTGTATTTTTTAAAAGCTAAATGTCCAAATTAACAATGCAAATTATTTATCATAGAACTGTTAAATGCATATTAATATACTAGTATTGCAAGACATAACTGGACATTTCCTTGATGTAAGAATGTAAATTAAATAATGATATGCAAATTATGGAACTAATTTTAAATTAAGATTGTTTACAAACAAATATGACTGTATTTGATGTTGGATAATTTTTTGTCAACAAAAAGGAAATACACGTAATACAACCATAAAGGTGACATTACCTGTCAGTAATTATAGTTACAATTGATGGTACCCAGTGTGGTGCCAATTTGATAAGAATATGTTTAATAAAATTACTAACAGCTACATGAACACTGAATCCAAAGGGACTGACCGCCTACATCTTTGTGCTGGTAATTATGCAGTCAATAAACCACAACTTTACTGCCGCCTTATGTTCTAACCACGTCCTTACAGAAGAAATTCAAATTACAATACACACTTTCAAATAATCAGATTTCTTGCTATAGAACTAAGGGCCGATTTCTCGTCGACAATTGAACCTCGATTCTTAGTTTAAACTGTGTCCACAAAATAATGGGTTGATCTATAGATCGTGGCTGAACCGTCAACGAGAAACTGGGCCTAAAGGTTACATAGAATTTTAATGATAAAACCAAGACATTTGAAATTGGTGACCTTGGTGTTTTTTTGGTCACATTATTAGGTTTGATGATATAAAATTATTAGATTTGTGACGTAGAAATTTTAAACCATTTCCCACCATATTACAAAACATTAAATTTGTAAACATTGAAAATTTGCATTTTTTAATCGTCATTTATTTTTGTTATTGATTTATAAAATGGTTATTATTATGATTATCAAACTGTGCAATCTAACTTTGTGTCAAGTTAAAAGAAAATAATTTGTATTAAATACAGATATTAATAATTAAGGTGACATTACCTATTCATTTCATGGCTTTGATAAAAAATTAATAATATACCAGTGGCTCACCTAAAACAGATAAACAAAGCCTCATTTAATATTTCTCTTATTAAAGAACACTCGTGATGAAACCTCTATGTATACTCACCTGCATGAATGTCATCTGGTTTATGAAATAAATGACTATTGATTACAAGTACATGCATACTTTCTTTTTTGGTTGAGTATATGTAATAAAAGGAGGTTGCTTAAAACAAGTTGCTGTTTAATAGAGTCTGCTTAATACAGTTTGCCATTATAAAGGTTATTCATTTTACATTAAAATAATTCACAAAGTAGATTGGCCTATGATAGCCTACATAATTATATCAAATCGTTTTAACTTAAATAATCCAAGCTTTATTTAATTACTTCATTAATAAATGTGAATTTAATATATTTATATAAGTAATTGAAATAAGTAAAAAGAAGCAAGTCTCAATACTGATAATGCTACTTTAATATTATGAGAATATAAAATTGATTTGGTACTGTGCATCCTGTAAGCTATTGATTAAATATTTATTTTCCAAATATATAATTTCTATTGTTGGTCTTGGTTTGTGTTTGGCGAGTTCAATAGTTTGAATTATTTTAAACACAAGTACAGCCATTAGTTAATCATGACGTGCAGAACAGTATTATAAAAAGTGAATACATCTGTGTGGACACAGAATTTGCATTAACTATTCAAACATTACATTGATCTAAATATGTTGGCTCCAAGTCACACTCTAACAGAAAATAGTTGTTTCAAATTACAGGGGTATTATGACGTGGTTTATTTTATTGCCAATTTGTGCAGCTTTTTTGTTCTCTTTGTTCAGTGTATGGTGCATTCTTTCTGAATTGAAATGTAATCTAAAAATCAGTCGAAATCAGATTTGTTATGTGTTTTTTTTAATTTGTCTTAAAGGCACTGACACGCTATGTCATTTTCATCATTAAAAAAGGTGTAATAGACTAACATAAATTAAATTTCTTGTAACTGAGATCAGTTACTTTAATATATTAAAAAACTTGTTCCACCCACTGGTGCATGACTGATACATACCAAAGGCTTTGATATGAGTTATTCTGCATGTGGGATAGTAAACACAAAAGACCACTTGCTACTAATCAAAAAGAGTAAGTTATCTGACTTCATCATGGTTTTTTCTGTAGGCCACATGTTAAAAAACAGAATATGTGACACCTTTGAAGCTCTTTAAATAAAATACTAGAGTGTTGTTAAAACTCCCATTATTTTCTTTACATTGCAAAAGCACTTGTCTAAGCTGGCACTTAGTATAAAGTGGTATTTTTTTTTGTTGTACATTGATCTAGTATTGCATTTATTTATAGTTCTATGCCTTCACTTTTTTCTTCATGCCTCGTATATTATTTGATAAAACGAAATAAAATGTTGAGTCATGTGTATTGCTCTATTATCATGTTTCCTATTATTAGATTTATAAGCTAATAGTGGAGTACACAGTATGTTATTTTTGTGCACTTTGTGACTTCCTTAAAGATAGTGATCGGGAATTAACTTAGTAGTAGAATATCCTACTTCCAGTTGTGGTCCAAACTTTGTCATATGTCCTCTCTATGGGATAGTGTTTGATACAAGACCCATTTCTACTAATTGTTGAAAAGAAAAGTTGTTTTATTTAATGGAGTCTCTAGAGCACATTGATTTTCATCTTATCATTAGCTATTGGACATCAATCATATGGTCATTCTGACATATTTATTTAGAGGAAACCCAGTGCAGCCACATAGGCTGTTCTTTCTGATATGCAGCATGGGGTCTTTTATATGCACTTTTTCACAGACAGGACAGCACATTCTACGGCCTTTTATGAACCAGTTGTGGACCACTGGTCGGAATGAAAAAATAGTTGAAAAAGTAGTTTCTTCTGTAGACCATGTGTCATGTATAGTTTATCAGGCTTTTCATTTTATTTGAGAGTAGGAGTTGGAAGGAAGAGAGTAGGAGGAGGAGCACTATAATTTTAACTTTAAAAGAACTCATTTTGTTTTTTTAGGGGAAAGTAGACGGCGCATGTTTGCAAATAGACTGGTAAATGCGCCGCCTGCTGCCTTGTTTTGAAAACACTGGTTTATATGTGTTTGATACCTAACAACCACCACTGATTAAATGAAGTACTAGCGTGTCCTATTCCTTTCCTTCTTAGTGATAAGAATTTTATTATTGATTCGAAATGTTTAATAAATATTAATGGAGTGCATGCCTAGACTGTGAATAAAATGATCAATGTGGGTGTTTTAGAAGATTTGAATTATTTTTCCTTTGACATGTCCCCTTGATGTGTGGTAAGAGCATTAAATTGCCTATGGATGATATGTTCTTTCCACATGTTGCAAGTGCGTGATAGGATATTATTATTTCTCATATTCCTTGACATACCATAATTTAAACAACAATAGAATCTAAGGAACATATAGGCAAAATTGAAAGGGTCTTTTCTGATGAATCACTGAAAAAAATAATGATGGTGATGAAGCAAGAACTGGACACTATATTACCCCATCTGGATTCTGGAATTAAAGAAAAGCTCATCAAATTCATTGCCATGTTGTAAGAAAAAATTAAATGATGTTTTGTGAATATTATGGTAAAATAATATCCCAGGTCACTTAACTAACATCTTGTAACAAGGGACAAAATTGTTGTTTTTATGTTCAGGTAAAAAGAAGTGAGCAGATGGGCCTGTTTTTTGGTTATGATTTATTGTCTGTGTATATTAGTGGCATGACCTGCCTTGCTTTTTGTTCCTAACCTGATTTGTTAACTCTGTAAGTTATGACTTACAATGACATTGAGTTAATCAGTTTAGTTTTATTGGAAAAGTAGTTGACATATGACTAACACTTTGCTTGATAACATCATTCATTGAATAACCAGTGTTTGACTTTTTAGTAATTTAATATTCCTCTTTCCTTTGTCAGGATGAAAGACCTGTCAATGTTAATAAAAGTTATCAGAGCATTTTTGCAAAAGATTGTCAACACAAATAAACATAATTGAAAAGAATGTTGGTGGGGTTTCGTCCTTTAAGTACTTATAGAAAGTTTTTTTATTTTTTTTATAGATGTCTGTGTAGATGCAGTAAGCATCAGCTATGACATAATTGAAAAGAATGTTTTAAGGGTTCCGCCCTACAAGTACTTATATAAAGTGATTTGTTTTGTTCATAGATGTCAGTGTACATACAGTAAAAATCAGCTGTAACAAAATAATAATTTCTTGAGACTGGCAAATACAATTTATACTAAGTCATTTAATTAATTTATAATTTCGCAGATACCACTGTTGTTCTTGTTATTATTATTCTAAATAAGTTTATGCTTTATGAAATGAGCTGGTCCTAACAGCATCACTTTACCACTTGGATCTGAACCAGTATCTACTGAAATCGATCGACCAGCTACTTAACCAACTGTTATAACAAAGGATTATACAGGATAATGAAAATAAAATAAACTTAAAACATTTTTTTTTAATTTAAAAAAGAAGTTCAATAAAACATGATTATCAACAACTAATAAAAATATTATCATATTTATGCACATTTAGCAATGCCTTGAAGTCATACAGTTGTTGAAATAAAATCATATGGATAAATGGATTTCTATTTCTCTATGATATACACAGATATCTTGAAGACAAAACCACTTTTTTGCTTTGCATTATTTCATGAAGCATGTATTATTTATGTCAGATAAACCACTTGTTTGTTATTAGAAATATTATTTCTAATAATATACACAGTTTATTTATGACATACAAGAAGTATTGGTTACCATCTTGAAGACAACATTCTACACCACAGACAAGCAAATGACTGTCTTTAAATTGCAATTGTAACCATTAATTTATATCTTAAGTGGTAACATAAGATAGTAGTTTATTGGTAGAGTTAAAATTACTCAAGGGACCAAAAGAGTCTCTTGGAAATTTCATTGCTTATCTATGCAGGGTTTGGAATTTTGTTTGAGGGTCACAGCAATTACTGCCTTATGATGTAGGTTTGAGATCAGGATGAGAAACCAGTGGTAGACAAACAAATGTTACAATTCTTTATAGGATATAACTGGAAATCATGCTGTCATGCCATCATGAAATTAGAGCCGTGGGCTCATGTTTTCGAAACATTCGTAGCCAAGATTTGTCTTTGTAATGTCTTTTTTCATGGTTTTTTGTATACAGTGACTACAAAAAGTGACGTCACTAAGACAAATTTACGATACCGTAGTGCTAAGAGAGCTTTGAAAATATGGGCCCTGGAGCATAGCTAGATATTTGTTTATTCAGGTCCAGAATTCAATCTAAGTTGTTTTGTTTTTTAATATTTTGCAGCACTATGAGAACGTAACAGAGAAGTGGAACCAGGCTAAGTTTGAGTTCCGACAAGAGCGACATGCAAATCTCTTGGAAAAACTTGTCTTACAGAAAGAGCTGATACGTGCTCAAGATGAGCTGTCATTGCAGCGCCGCACCCATGAGCGGCAGCAGTCAGCAGAGGTATGTTAGTCAAACAGTTAAATACTTTTAATTTATTCCTTTTTAAAAAAACAATTCTTATTATAATATGGATTATTTTATTTAAATTTTTTATATATATATTTTTTGTCTTTCAAACCACTGACCTAGAGCTTTTGTCAGTAATGATAGGTTTTGGGAATAAATTATTCTGGATTTCTGCAGTTCTATATGGATTATGGATTCCTGATTAAACTGGTGCAGGAACATTGTAGAATAAAAGTTGTGGAAAACCTTTTATCCTTGGATATAAATTCTTGCAAAGCATTTTTACACATAGACTCAGTTTACTAAACATTTGCTCCTAGGACAGGTATGTGAGATAACAGCCTAAATCTGAAACTAGTGAAAGACTGCATTTCACTTCATCACTTAGATATGTAAAATTTGGTATAGTAAATTATTTTGTCTTGCTATTAAACTAAGTGTACTAGAAGCTGAGACTCTCCTAGTTAAAGGAAAGAACTGTTTCTTACTATTAAACTAAGTGTACTAGAAGCTGAGACTCTCTTAGTTAAAGGAAAGGTTTGTTTCTTACTATTAAACTAAGTGTACTAGAAGCTGAGACTCTCCTAGGTAAAAGAAAGAACTGTTTCTTACTATTAAACTAAGTGTACTAGAAGCTGAGACTCTCCTAGGTAAAGGAAAGAACTGTTTCTTACTATTAAACTAAGTGTACTAGAAGCTGAGACTCTCCTCGGTAAAGGAAAGAACTGTTTCTTACTATTAAACTAAGTGTACTAGAAGCTGAGACTCTCCTCGGTAAAGGAAAAAACTGTTTGTTTAATGACACCCCAGTACATTTTTTATTCAGTGGCTGTTAGGTATCAGATATTATGTTTTGCAACTCATGGTCTCTACAGGAAACCTCCTACTGCCACATAGGCTACTCTTTCCAACAGTAGTAATGGATCTTTTATATACTTTCCTACAGACAGGATAGCATATACCATGACCTTTGATAAACCAGTTGTAGACCACTGGTCAATCCAAGGTTAAATAATCACGGGTTAAAAATAGGTTTCAGATGTTGATCATTATCAGTATGTGACTGGCAGTTTTGATTTGTAATCACAAGATTCGCTAATTAAATTAATTGTTGTAATTAGATGCAAAATTTTGTGATAATTATATGGAAAATACATTCTATATAAATATCTAGAAAAATCAATATGTTAGAAAATTACAAATATATGCTTATTGTTCATCTTTCCTAATGCGACTTATGCAATGCATTGGTCAGCTAATATTCATATATGTCTATATATAATAAATTCATGGTGTGGAACACAGTCCTTCATTTAGAGCACGTTACACATACCTGTGCAACAATCCTACACATGCTATGTCATAACATAGTTAAATATGTTATCTGAATCACGAATTATTAACATAGGAAACATGAACGTATGAATACATATTACGAAACCTCAGGTACGTACATAGAATTTTCTCAGGGTGTTTGCATTTTTAGGATCTAAAATGAATAACATTTTCAATACTTTAAAGTTTGCTTTGATACAGTTGTTTATCTTCAGTCTCTTCATTACAGGTGATTGTTTATATATATAAATTTGCATAAATCACCTCTTTACAGTGATTTATAAAGCGTTTTTAATTTAAACATTGTGTGTCCCTCAGTTGCCGATGTTTATTGTTATGCTGGGAGGAGGGGGTCGTTATACTAATATTCAATAAATTAGTGTTTATATTTGCCTCACACTCATCTGAAAATAGAACGTGGCAAGTGTTTCTCTACTCATCTTTTATCATTTTGTTTTATCCTGTGAAATGAAAATATTGGCATATGTGTTCTCGTCATTTGAAACATCTCTCCTGAAATGAGTTTCATGTGAGAAATGAATTGCTCTCCTTCTATTTCCAGATGGAGAGGATGTAATATTTTGAAAATGTAGGTTGGAATTTTTTCTTCTTTATACAGGGACTGTAAAATTAATAGTGAAAACATTTTATTAATCACTTATTTTAATTCCTTTTAAATATCTTTGTAACAACATTAGAACAAAATAGTTATAAAGAGGCACTAAAAATCACAATTTTAGGAGTGAATTTAGATACAGGTCACACCCTATTGTTTTTCAGAAAAGTACATAAATTACAATATATTAACAACAATCTGGATTGGTGCATATATTTAACTCCTCGTTATATACCAATCCCACATTTTGTTAAATTCTAGATCTACCGCCAATTGATAACAAATACATATTTTATTTAAGTCTTTTATTTTCTTTATAGCAGGTAATGTGACAGGTACGCCATTGTACATTTCTTCATGACCGACTATAAAATAAAACCTTCATATAGCTTACCATCTCGATATTAAAAGTTTGGTATGTTTTAATATTAATAAAATAATCCTGTTTTAACGTGTCAAGACTTTTAAAAGTTTTATCTACTTGTGTAATGTTTGTGTTTTCACTTCCGTCTTCAACCAGGCATGCTTAGTGATCTCCTAAGTGATGTAATTATTCTGAAACGGTTCATAATGTATTGAATTTAGTCATCTTCATGCAGTGTAAATATATTTACAGTGACTACAGGAGGTATGTACTGTAAATCTTCTATTTATTGTCATGAATTTAATAATCAGGTTTAGGATTAAACAGAAATGGTTAGGCTTAAAAGAAAAAATAGTTTATGGGCTCAAAATCTTTCCATAAAAAAGGCCAACACTAATCTTTGTTTTTAATATTTAAAAAAAAAACGTTCTTTATATAACATTTTTATTTTTATTACTATTATTTTGTTTAATGTACTTACCATAACTATTGTTTTTATCAGTATGTTTCTTTATATAACATATTTATTTTTATTATTATTTTTTTGTTTAATGTACTTACCATAACTATTGTTTTTATCAGTATGTTTCTTTATATAACATTTTTATTTTTATTATTATTTTTTTGTTTAATGTACTTACCATAACTATTGTTTTTATCAGTATGTTCCTAGAAAAACAGTTATTCTTTAGATCTTTAATATTTGTAACATAATCGAGAACTAAAAATAAGTACACTTCAATATTTCAATGTACATTTGTATGTTATTGAATTAATAATTAATGCAATCTGAGTGCACTTAAAAATATGCAATTTAGTCAATTACAGGTCAATATTTCAATATTGATAGATATTTGTATAATAAACCAATAATTAATTTGTTACTAGGACCAAAATTAGTAAATTCAGATATTGATACCTATATGAGACCAAAACTATTAATTACAACTTGGTATTTCAGTATTTCTTTAAAATATTTAATTTAAATAATGTGACTAACATCTTTTAGCATTTTAGCACTAAAATCTTGTTTGTAAAAATGTCCTGACTTGCGGTACTGAAACAAACAGTGAAATGATTTGTTATTGATATTCTGTGTACACACACAGATAATTATTGTGCTAATATCGTCATTGGTGATTTATTTTAATAGTGCTGTAATTTCAGCTAGATGGTCGATACTGCTGGTTGTCATAACTGTCAACCGCTGGTGAATATAACTGTCAGTATTTCATTGACCATGTGTTTAAGTGGTGGTTATTTCCTTAGTAAACCGTGTGTACATTGCACTGTCTGAAACAACATCTGTGTGTACATTGAACTGTCTGAAACAACATCTGTGTGTACATTGAACTGTCTGAAACAACATCTGTCTGTACATTGAACTGTCTGAAACAACATCTGTCTCATCCAGAAATATGTCTAAACCCGTCCCATATTTGTTAAAAATATATTTTTTAATTCCAGTATGGCACTCTGTCTAAATCAGCACATTGTGTCAGTTCCATGAGAATTAATTTTTGACAAGGTTGTTTATAAAATTACCTTCTCAGTGGATCATAAATATTTAAAAAATAATATATTGCTGTTTAGGGATTTTAAACAAAAA
This sequence comes from Symmetromphalus regularis, assembly GCA_032355785.1. Lineage (NCBI taxonomy): Eukaryota > Metazoa > Mollusca > Gastropoda > Neomphalida > Neomphalidae > Symmetromphalus > Symmetromphalus regularis. The sequence continues at coordinate 13,712 of JAULBS010042979.1, forward strand.
ATAAAAACAATTTTTTTTTTTGATTGGGTATAAAAAATATTGTATATCCCTTTGTTAAAACATTCCTATTAATAATAATGTTTATCCAAAATTTCATAGAGCCATGAAATAATACCTTTACTAAGTTTTATGAATATATTCTTTAATATACCAAATACATTTTATAAGTCCAATCCTCCATATTGGTTAAAATTACACAGTACATATTTGTTTTAGTGCCCATAAAAATGTCAAAAACACAGGGTGCCTTCTCTGCTAGCTTAAATCTATATTTGTGCATACAATTTTTACAATCATATCAGAAATCCATTTTTAAAAATGGTCCAAGCTTAGGGCTACCAGTATGTTTCAAAGTTGGCAAATATTTTGCTGCACGAAAACTTTCAGTTATTGCCAGTTACGTCTCTGAGATCAATAGAACATATAAGATAAAATTGGGTGTAGAATTGTCCATTGTTGTGTATCCATTGGAGCCGACATTATGCAATGGTCATTATGGGCTATTGATCACCAACACTAACAGTCTTATTATTAATGGCACGATCTTTCAGTTGTTATGAAATACAGTTGCGACTATTTAATATTCAAAAGCTCACTTTCTGCCTCATTAGCTAAGTTTGGCAGATGTATTAGTGTTATATTCTTGCCAAAAGGTTCGACGTAAATGGACTATATTTGTTTTTATAATACCAATGGTGTCAGTAGTTGTTCTAATGGCACCATAGTGTGAATGTTATTGCAGCAGCAATCATACATAAAAATACAATTGCACTGGTTCTGTTATTGGCTTTTGGTTGAAAGGGACACAGTTTATGGTAGGTGTTTTAAAATCTACTAAAATTTGCTTGTTAAAAAATTGTTGGAATCTAAATTATTAAAAAATCTTTTTATGAGTGAATTGTTATTTTTATTTTTGAGGATTTTAGAGGTGATTTTTATATTTATTTTAGAGGTGATTTTTATATTTTTGAGGAATATAGAGGTAATTTTTACATTTATTTTGAGGAATTTAGAGGTGATTTTTATATTTATTGGAAGGAACTGATATTTGATTTTCATTTATTAAATTTTTTAATTTTTTTATTGTGCTCATTCATTCATAATATAATTATAGCCAAGAGCTAAATGTTGTCATCATTCTGTGTAGAAGTTATCAATAGGCTAATTTTGTTAATGATTGAGTGAGCTGTGAAAAGGGGCGTTTTGATCTTTGTCAAAAAGTGATTAACAGAATGAAATGGGAGGATCTGATGTAATGAAGATGATGGCTTGCGGTTCACTGTCATTCATTCATAATTACATCCACATTTTAAAAACTCTACTGTGAAATTCAGATTTAAAATACTTTTAACTCTGGTTCAAGTATTTTGCAATATTGACAATTTTGACAGATTTTCATTTTCTTTAAAATAGTTGATATGGAGAAGAGAAAATATTACTTTTTTTTTTTAATTTAATAATGGATGGTATTAGTAGAGTAATTAGACTTGAAGATAGGGAAATGAGAAGTGAAAAACATCAAAGGGTAAAGTGAGACTAGGTTACCTGATAAAGGTGTGATCTGCACAGAGTGAAAACATTGCACTTGGTCCATATACTGTTTTGAACACCTTCATTCTATTCATTTGTACATGTGAAGACAGACCATTTATTTATATAATGTGATTTAAAGGGTGTGTAGAAAATACGCAACAGAATTATACTGCACATGACATAGAGGACATCCATAATAAATAATATACATGTATGATAACGTAATTTACAGAAGGATAGAATATATACACTATATCCAGTTGGGTCTGGGCCCATTCTTATTGGTTCACTTTTGTTTGTTTAACTGATTAAGTGATGAACGTGTTTATGGAATATAACAGAAAGAGTATCAAAACACTCCTCAAAACAGTGGCTATGTAGGTAATTAATTTTGGTATTTCATTAATCTAAGATACTAAGGCCAAACAAAATAATACACTTGGTTTGGGTCACATGGATGATGAAAATTAGGGTAGGTAGGCATAACATTTTATTTTATTTTAAAAAAAATATTTCTTCTGAAGGTTAATTTTGTAATTGTTGCTGGGACAAATGTGGGCATGTTACTGTAAATGATCATCCATGGTTGACACTGTTTACTAGATCCATGGCAATGCTTTTCTTTTCGGGAGTACAAGTTTTTTTTCACCTTTATAAAATTGTCTGTAGTCGCATTTTATGGGCTCGGGAAAATACGGTCGGTCGGGGGACCCGAACCAAGGGAATGTTTTTATTTGGCCTAACAACTAGATTACCTTTGACCCCTTTCAAAATTTGTGCATTTCTCATGGTGTTGGGTAATGGTAAATCAATAATTTTACATTATAGTAATTCTATATTACATCCCTTCTTTTGCTCCTTAAAGTCATATAGTTATCCTTTTTTATCATTCCCTAACAAACCTATCATTCACTGTTGGCTTCATTCCGAGATGTTAAACACAGATCATGTGGTGCTCTTAGGCAATTGCCTGATGTTAGGTTATCCATCAATTCATCCTTCCATCCTTCTATACATTAATAATTTGGCTTATGACACGTCTAAGTTGGTTGTTTGTAATCGAATATCTGGGAGATGATCTGATTGCTGTAGCTAATATTGGTTATGTATTTAAGGCCCAAAATGGCCTCTAAAATGCCATCTTGTTATTAATTTCTTTCTCATAGTTAAAACCATATTATAAAACTGTTTATTAGTTTTTCAGCACCACAGGTAACTGTAAATTTTAGATTTGTTTTTTAACCACAAAAAAAAGCATTGCCGTGGATCTCGTAAACATCGTCAATCATGGATGATCATTTACAGTAATGTGCCCACATTTGTTCCAGGAACAATTAATTAGTTGGTTTTGTTAGCAATTTCCAACAGTTAAATTACAAAATTCTTCCTTGTATGTAAAATATATAGTTAGAACTGAGTAATTCGAAGATCACAAGTTTTTTACTTTAGGTGTGATTCTCATTTACCCATTCTTTGCTTTTATTCTCATTGCTTGACAATGGGTATGATTATGAAAAGTTATGGTATATGCTCTCGTTTTAAACTTTTAGCTCGGCTCAAGAGTTAATTTGCGATTTGAGTTGATTTAGTTTTTTTGGTTTCCCATTTTTAAGACATTTTCCAGTGAGGATACAAGCAATACCACTATTTAAATTATGTGGGGAACCACAGGGAATCTAAATATTAAGTATCTCTTTCTGCTCATTTCATTTTTTTATACACGAATTAAAAAATCCTTTCTTATAAAAAAAAAGCGGGGGGTAGAGTTAAACTCCCTAAACCCTCCCTGTGTGTCCACTACTGAATTAAGTGCACTATGAAGAAAGATCTTGTGTGTAGGACTAACATAAGAATGATATTCTTTGTCATGTGTTGTAAGGTTTTGAACCTGTCATGTGGTTATTATACTGCCTATTGAAGCCAGAGTTTACCTGTCAGATTGCTGATTCACTCATCAGCTCACCCCTCCCTTTCGTTTCAGTCCACTGAAAGAGCATGATGTGCAGGCAGGCCTTCCCATATTACTACAATGAGTACAGTAGGAACTGCCTAAACTGACAACATCTGTTTAATCCAGAAATTTGTAGATGTATGTTTTGTGAGGCCCACATGTTAGACATGTATTGTGTTAATGTGTTTTGTCCTTGGTAAACTTTAGTTTATTACTACAGTCAAGTCCACTTAATTGCGTTCCTGATAATAGCATATTCCTGTTATTTGAATAAAAGTATGCTGCACAGGACCGTTTGTATACAAATATATATATATACAAAGAATTTCTTTTAATTGCAAATGCTTTCTTTGTAATTTCTGGTTAATCGCATAAGAAAATTTAGAAAACTTTTTTTTTTCCAAATTACCTACCAATATCCATGGCAGATCATAACAGTTTTATCATATAAATACAAAATGACCACAAAGTAAGTGTAACCATATACTATTTTTGCAAAGATCTGTTATAGCATTCATCTTAACATGATCAAAGAATTCCTTACTTTTATTGTATTTAATATTTCAGATTTTTTGTGATCACTGTTTGATAAATGTATTTGATTTTATACCAGATTGTACAAGAATAGTAAAATGATTTTAAATGGGAATTTGTGATAAGGGAATAATCCTGTTAATTGCATAAAATATTTGGACAAAATGCCTGTGCAATTAAGAGGATTCTACTGTATTATTAAAACAGACTGATTTGTTTTCTCTCACACTGGTTTATAACTATAAACACTGTCTAATACAGCACATTTTGGCAGACTCATACGGATTTGGTTTAAACAGAGTTCACTGTATTTTCATACCCAGTAGCTAGCTATCACCTATTTAATTTCTACCTGTTTGAAACCCCACCCATGAATCATGTTGTCACAGGTTATCTGAAAGGCCGCTTTTCATATTTTTAGCTCAGGAGGTCTGTATGTAAACCTATCATTAATATCTGCGATGTTATTTCTCCAGGAGAATGGCATATCTTTTTTTCTTTTTGACAAACAGTACATGAAAAATTCAGATAATGATTTATCATAACACAAAAATGTAAAATTTGATATTTTGAACCATTATTTAGCTTTGTTTATATATTAATAAAGAGAATTTATATCAAATTTAACATAACATGATATGAAAATATTAAAATTATAATTTGCATTTTGGATATGTCATGGATTTAAAAGATTAAAATGTTAACATAACATACATCATGTACACGCACGCACACACACACACCATGCCATGTCACACAACACCACACACACATATATACATATATTGTTCTTGTTAGGAATAAACTCTGCTGACAATTGATCATTTGGTTGATGTAGAAATATTGTTAATTTTTAAACAAGTCATTGAAAGTCAAATAATCTAACTGAGTGATCTCTTACAAAGCCTAGTATTAATAAATTATTTCATTAGTGCTGCATGGTTAGGTCAGTGAGAGATGCATGATGTTTTGAAGTCTTTCAATACACTATTTCTGCTTCTATTTTAATCAGTCGAATCCACTTAATTGCATTCCTGATAATAACTTATTCCTGTTATTTGCATAATATTTTGCTGCGCAGAACCATTTAAAAGTAAATATATTTAAAAGTATTCTTTTAATTGCATATGTTTACTTTGCAATGTCTGATTAATTGCATGCAAAAATTTGGAAAAACTTCTTTTTTATCTTCAAAAGTACCACAAAATATGACAAAACACTTATTTTCTTTTCCAAATAATAACAAAGTGACCATAAAAGGAGCTAGTCTTATACTATTTTACAATATGTTATAGAGTTCAGGTTACATCCCCAAAGAATTTAATTTTTTATCATATATTTAGTGTTTTTTTGTCACTAACTGATAAAGGTACTTTTATTTTATATCAGATACTGCAAGCAAGACACATGATTTCTATTTAAAAAAAAAAAAATTCTTAAAGGAATAATCCTGTTAATCGCATAAAATATTCATGCACCATGCCTAAGCAATTAAGAGGATTTTACTGTAGTATCAATAAAAAACAATTTTTTTAAATGTTGGTTAAAAATAAATTATGGTCAGTGATTGATTTGAGCCGATATTAAAGTGCCATGATGATTATGTGTCTGGAGAATTCTATTAGAATTTTTAACATGCATTGTATACATAAATGTGTATAATTTGAATTAAATTAATATTTTTTTCTTTCTTTGTGCATTTGAAGGCAGAAGAACAGTATAACTGTTCCAGCTGAATTAAAGGTACATGCATATGTTTGGTTTGATGTGTTCGCTGTTACCATCCATATATATTTGCTTTTTGCTGTTTGTGTGATCCAAGTATATTCCTAAATTCACTTCTACTGCTTTTGTAATAATAGTATTAGCATTAGTATTTGTATCGCCACCATGGAAGTACTACATATTTATAGTGTACCCAACACATTTCTGGTATTGACATTTCAATTGGACTAATATATGCAGTATTTCAACACACCAGAGTAGAACACATAAATATAGGTCATGTACTTTCATTTACCAAGAAAATGTAGGCTTACATTGCGTAATATAGACTTCTTCAGTTATAACATCTGTGTCCATGTTTACAGAAAATTACCATTATGTAACACTATTATTTTTAGGTGTCTGTAATATATTTTGTAGCTGCCGGTAGAATAAAAGTATATGTATTTATTGTCTATCAGTATTAGTATTTGCAAAAATAACAAAGTATTTATTATTGTTAACAAGTCACAGCTGCTGTTGCTGTTAAGTTGTATAGATTTGAGAGTGTGTTTCAAAATATCACCACAACTACTTTACTTAAAATGTCACAAAATATATAACAACATTTCCTTTTTGTGTATATTTGATTTATAGTGTATTTTTTGTATTGAAAGACTACATACATTTTCAGTATGCAGTTTAATTAATCACCGTAAGTGAATAACACATTCAGGAAAACTGGTTTCTTTTATGATGCATCAAACTCAAGAGCAGTCTGGTGCTAAAATATGTTCCCTTGAGATGTACATCCATGTTGCGACCCACAGTTTGCAAATTATATTTCATCTTCATTAGTGGTTTGACTGTTTTAAAGATTGTAAGAAAAATAAGTTGTTGTTTAGAAGCCTTTATTCACATTAACAATGAAATAATAACTCCAGAAAACCTATCATTATGTGGTTTTGTTCAACGTCAGTTTGAACACTCTCCCCAGAAAATATTTATATTAAAATCTGCTCCATTTTAATCTAAACCCCAGGCAGATTATCAAGTGATATTTCATCTTCATTAGTGGTTTGACTGTTTTAAAGATTGTAAGAAAAAAAAGTTGTTGTTTAGAAGCCTTTATTCAAATTAACAATGAAATAATAACTCCAGAAAACCTATCATTATGTGGTTTTGTTCAACGTCAGTTTGGACACTCTCCCCAGAAAATATTTATATTAAAATCTGCTCCATTTTAATCTAAACCCCAGGCAAATTATCAAGTGATATTTCATGTTCAGTTTTCGTCTCGCTAGATGCAAAGTGAAGGAGAACTGTTAGCGTCGCCACTTGAATTCGAATTTTTTTCTAAAAGTAATTACATTGTTGACTGCAAGTGAGCTTATTATATGAGTTTTCTCTGTATTTCTGGTTAGCTGTGATATCACTCTACTTTCTGACAGCGTACTTAGTTGACAATCACAAAGATAGCTTTAGTATACTGTTCAAACTAATATCATATTTACGAACATGCTGAGTATTTTCAAAGGAATGGTGTCATTTGTCATTTTTATAAAGAGGATGTCTTTTTTTAAGTCAACATATTATGTCATTTTTAAAATAAAATTTTGTTCTTGATACAGGCCAGAAATTAATAATTCTATTTAATTTGTAAAAATAAATTTAATTAGTGTATAAAGACAACCTAAGACACGAGGCCTTTAGGAGAAGGTGGTCTTTATCTACAGGATCAAATGCATGCAATGATATTAATAATGCAATGTATGTGTCATTCATACAAAGGTGTTTGTTGTATAGAGAGCTTTAAAACGTGTTCTGCTGTATAGTGAGTGTTGCCAATATGTGCATCTTCTAGTTTCATTTGTAAAAGTTGTTTTAATCCCCCCCTTTTAATGTTATATGAGCACATATTGCTTTTATTGAAATCCAATTATACATATTCTCGCAGTTCATAAAAGCACTGGTATGAATAGAGGTCTTCATCTATACAATATGTATATATGTGTCATCTACTGAATATTAAATGACAATCTTTATTCAGTGCACATGTTAACATAGTTGTGTGTACACGCTGAGTTGCTGTCCATGTTTTAAAATGATAATCATTTGGTAATATTTTGAGAGTGATATTGCTTAATGGTAAAGCTGTCATTTGTTGTTTGGTAGGTCCCAGGGTCAAGTCCTGTTAGTGGACCCATTGGCTATTTCTCATTAATCAGTGATTCACAACTGATAATTGATATATTAAAGGTTGTGGTATTTACTGTCCGGTATGTGGAAAAGATGTATATCAAATAATATATCAAATAATAACATATGTGGCAGGAGTTTTTTATTATTACTAATGTTCATGTATTTAACAGCTACTGATTAAATAATGTGCAGGAGTGTTATTAAAACCCTCAGAGGCCATATTAGTAAAGTTGTTATAACATAAAAACTTGTTTTAAGTATTAGTTCTAAGTATTATCTCTAACATATGTTTTAAGTATTAGTTATAAGTATTATATCTAAAACATGTTTTATTGTTAAAAAAGCAAATTAAGTTTTTTTTTTTTTTTAAGAAAGAATTCTGCTTTTCTTTCTATGTTTTGTGGTCAGAACTGAAGCAACAATGAGTTATACAGTTTTGAAGGAGATGGCCTCGTGTAATTTTAGCATGACAACACAGTTAATTCATGTATATGCATCTGAATAGAAGTATCAAGTATAGTTATGTGGTTAGTATGGTTAGCTTAATGAGAGTTCATTGCCTTCCCTGACCCTTCAAAGCAAAGAGTTAAAATATTTCAAAGTTTGTGGTGGACTCATTTTTATCCTTCAAAGAATTATGTTATTAACTATTGTTCTATATGGCACTGGTAGTAAAATAGATTTTGCATGTTCATAGTTTAGTCAGTACATATGGGTTAACATTTGTGTACTCACCCTATGATAAATAAATCATGGTGAGATGTCTAAATGGACAGCACTACTACCTCCATGTGTTCGAAGAGCACATCATTATTTGAATATTCATTGTTTCAGTCAGAAATGCGAAAAGTTTAAAAAAGAACATTAACTGTTTAAGTTGTCAGTGTATAAATTGACAGAATTTTTTTTTAATATGTCAAGGAATTCATACCAATTTCAGGATTAAATAGTATTTGGTGGTCCATTAAATCATTTCTAAAGGTAGTCCCTAAATTGGGTCAGATTAATACAGTTGAAATGTAAGTTAAACTGAAGTTTGTGTCAACCATCTTTTTGAGGTAATTCCACATGAACTTGGATTAGACAAAGGAATTATTGTTTGAAAGTGTCTTAACCTCTCACCTTGTAAACAAGCAAAATTAGATTTGTACAATCGAATTAATAAAATCATTGTGTTTAGTGCCAGTCATTTTAAATAAGATTCCGAAATGCTCGGTAACCTATTTTATAAAGTATGTAATTAAAATGTTTTATTGTATCTGAGTAAAGTAAATGACAATTATTTTCCATTGACATTGTCTTGATAAAAAAAGCAAAAGCCTGTAGTACGTAAAAATACAAAATCTTTCACAATTATCAACATTTCCTATTTGTACAAAGAGTACTAATTTTCCAAACCCTCTCCACAAAATTATTATGCATAAAATGTAGGTTCTTGCCAGATTTTCTTTAACATTTTAATGATTTAATTTAAATTGTTATGCAGGCGTTCACCCCATCTCAATGAGCATATGGTTCACATAAATAGGAAAATATTCATAATTCTGAACACCTCTAAATTAGGTCATTGATTTTATCAAATTAATTAAGAATAGAAATTGTATTGAAATCAGTATCATGTTTATAACAGATGCATCAATATTTTTATTGTCAAATCATGTTTCAGTTACTTTGACTAGATTAGGTTTAAAGATCAAAGGAAAAGGAAACTTTTTTTATATCATTTTTACTGAATATAGTATTGTAAATTAATTCATAAACCAGTTTGGTTGAAAAAGTCATTTGATTATTTTTTTTAAAGAAAACTAAAAATGTACATGTATGGTAGCAATACAGATTTGTCGATTGCACATTGGAAATCTCATCATACTCAGTTTTGTTGAAGTCATTCCACTCTATTACCGATGCATTCACCTTCAGTGTTACTGATATCTTTGATATATGCCATCATTCAGCAAAACATGGGGAGATAACTTATGCTGTTTTCGAATAATTTTAGTGAGTTGTGTATAGTCCAGTCATAAAAACAGCTTTCTCTTTAATATATCCTGGGTTTTGGGGTTCAAAAGTGTAAATGTCAATATACATACACAACGCCATTATATTTCAAAAGATCTGTTATACTTAAAAAACTATCAGAGATT
>JAULBS010043082.1:0-23776 GCA_032355785.1 Symmetromphalus regularis
ATATGTGTTGTTATTCCACAAACAAATAACACAAATGTTAGTGACATATTTAATCCATGAGTCAAAGAATAGTTGGAGTATTTTGTAGAAAATTGATTGTGGTGCAAAGTCGAAACTGACACAAATGTGCACCAGGAAAAGAAATCATACATTTTTGAGAGAAATCTAGGAAAGAAAAGAAAAATCATCTAACATATGTGAAACATTAATCAAACCTTTTTCCCAGCTGACGCAGCTCTCATTCTTCCTAGTACGTCCTGCAGTTGTAGAAAGTTCTGAGCAAATGCCAGCACTTCTGACTGGAAGCGGTTTGTGTGAACGTACCTCACCGACGACATTCTTAGCTTCACACAAATATCATATGCTCTTTCAAGCTGAAAATCTGGCATCCCATGTCTACAAAACAAGCAAAGCATCATTAGTAGTTGGGAAAATAGATTTAAACAATTTAATATTTTAGATTGGTCCCACTAATGCTGAGGTAAAGCTATCTGGTAGGTACAGGGATCAAATCTCAGTGTAGGTATGGGATTTTTAATCTTAGTATCAGCTCCAACAGATTGAGTGCTTTGCAATGGTATACACCAGTGGTACACAACTGATTTATCAAAAGCTGTGGCATGTATTGTCCTGTTTGTGCGATAATGCGTATAAAAAATCCATTATTGCTTATTGGTAAGAGTACATGTAGCTGCATTAATATAAAAATTGGTTTAAAGAATACAAAGTGAATTCACTGTTAAATTACTAGGAAAACTAAGTTGGGAACTGAAAAAAGGGTACAGGGACAATGCCCCTATAGAGGGTCCTGGAGGGCAATGTCCTGTAAGTACTTTAATGATGGGCATATGAGCCGATATGCGTACAGTTTTAAAAACAAGACATTAAACCTTTGTAATGTAAAACCGAATGATGCTAACTTGAAAAAATCAAACTCCAGTGCCTGTCTCCCGACTGTGACGAATCGTTCTCGATACAGCTCTCCGTGTGGTGACTGATCAACAAGGGACAAACTACCAAGTTGTCCCTTCACAGACATGTTGTTATCATGCAGAGAAAGGTGAGTTTGTAACTTGTGTACCCCGGCTCTTGCTAGCTCATACTTTGGTTTGTTTAAAACCAGACTAAAACTCTCAACAGCAAAGTTGATTTCAGAGTTGATGATTTCTTCCTCAACTGAAATTAAACAAATACAGATTATGATAAAAAATAATTAGAAAATGTAATAGCAAAATTACTGCTTTGAGGGAACATTAAATTATAACCTCATTTAGCAACATGCAACAACAAATTATTTAATATTATCAGGATTATAGCTATAAAAAAGATGTTTTTTAAATGCAAAAAAGGAATATTCAGACTTGATGATTTTTGGACGGTATAGAATTAATCATAATTTACAAAGAATATGAACATTTCCTTGTCAATATTACACAAGTCATAACTGTTGATAATTAAAAATTAATTAGATTCCAATGGGAAAAACAACATGACAACCGAGTAACAGGACCACAGCATCTTTAATACCTGAAGCAAATGCCACCTTTCAGCAAGAAAAATAATTGGTTAAATAAATTTAATAATTAAAATTATTTTTCATAAAAATTAATAGCTTTAGGAATACCTTCTGATTTTGATGAAACTTCCACTGGAGATGAACTGGAAAAATCAGCATCTGAATCGTGTATTCTGGCACCCATTCCAAGGAAATCCAGCAATACCACCCACGTCTGAAGGTTGATCGTCGCTTCTAGACAGTTGAACCGGATGTCAATAAAACGGTTTGTCTGAAAAATTAAACTTCCATCTTGCAAAATGTGTCAGTGTCACTAAGCTACAAACACAATTCTGTAGAATACTTATTCTGTAAGGTAATGAATTAGGAATCCTAAATGCTAACATTACCAATGTATTTTAGGGCAGTAATTTTTTTATTTATTTAAAATTGCTTAATGTTGCTCCACAGGTACTGTGAAAAGTATCATATTACTCTAATAATCGGCTTCTGAATGTCAAACATTTGGAAATTTCAATACATCAAGTGTGAGTTTTGAACCGTGTTCTTCAAGACCACTGAGAATCACTTAAAACTGATGGCTGAACATTCAATTTGAATGAATGCATTGTCAGCTTAATTTAAGAATAATCCTAATCTGGGATGATTTTCAACCTCTCTGTAACATAATTATCTTTTCGATGTTCATTTTTATGTAGAGCTATTCTGTCATGCAACCACAATTAGAAGATATTTTTTTATCAATCAGTTTTTTGAGAACTCTGTGCTGGAAAGGAATTTCTGACAATTTGTACCTTGTTATATTTGCTGACAAACTCTGAAGACTTCTTGTCAATGAGAACAACATCAATGAACACCAGATCTTCGGTTTCTTGTCTTGTATCAGAAGTACTATCTTGATGAATCATTGGAGTTGGAGGTGGTGTCTCTGGATATCCTCCTCTGAAAACAATAATCAAAAAAAGTTATTGTAAGATTATATGTATATCTAACAACCCCTGCAATTAAGAATATAAACACAGCAAAATAAATGCTGTGGAGAAATAATGTCCACACAGGCCTGCACAAATTCAAAATCTGCATAACCGGAAAATCGGTTATGCCAAAAATATTAGCATAACCTATTTTGATTTGCATAATTGGTTTTAAACAAATAAATGCTAAAACAACTTTAAAAATGAATGCAGTTTTAATAAATAAAACCATTGTTACTTTGAAGCAAAAAGGAACCATAATAAATATGCATTTACAGCATATGCATCAAACTTATACCCAGTCATTTCTTTTCTTAATATATGTGATGCTCAAAATTTTAATTTGTTGAATGAAAACCTGAAAACTGAATATGGAAAAACATCGTACATGACATTGTGATTTTTAAATATTTGGTCATTCTTCATAATCAGCCGAAGATTTCCGACAAACATTTATTAATGGAAGCATCACACTTTCTGACTGGCTGCATTTTGAACAAATTCCCTTTGGTGACATCTAACAACCAATGAAAATGCATTACACTTCCCAACATAATTATTCTAACTAGACTGGTATTTATAATTTCTGTTACATGTAATTATAATTATACATATTGGAAATTAGTCAAGTTGTTTGTACTAACTTAATTTAACAAATTTTACACAAACGGTAAATCGGTTATGCGAAATAAATTCACATAACTAATGCACAAACGAAATGATCGTTCATTCAATTTGTGCAGGCCTGCCACAGCATTTTCCATGGCAATTTTAGAATAAAGTATACTTTATTTATAAAATTTTTTTTTTTTAAATCGAAATAACATATTAGTCCATGGAGAATGAAAAACTGTGGCAATCTCCATAACTCTGCCATTTGGCGCAGGCAATTTCAGGTGTTGTCTAAAGATGCAGAAAAACAATACACAAATGCATAAACTCTTTACCAATATACATTGATGTAGCTAGGATTTTATTTTGGGAAGGGGCACCCACACTATGAGTATGTTAATTCCAAATTTTACAGATGCAATGGATCAAATTTTTAAAAAACATTGGAGGAAATTACAATCAATTAAAATTTAATTATTTTCATTAAACTGCATTGAAATCTACTAATAGGATTGCAAGACAGGCAAATATTAAAGGAAGGGGGGAAAAGGAGTTGTGATTGGAGAGGGGGCATTTTCCCTGTTACTGTTCCCCCACACCCCTCTGTCTATGGCAGTGCCAGTATGACATAAGAATGGTATCAGTACTTTAAAGAAAAAAAAGCTACTGATGAATCTTGACTAATGGTTAGAGTAAATACTTTACAAATACCAGTTATACAAAGACCTCAGATTATTAATAAATAGTACTAACATGTAGGTCTCTGCTTCCAATTCTTCAGTTAATCAGGTGACTAGATCAAGTCTCAAACAACAAAAAGAAAGTTTTACAGGTTTTGTCATAATGATGAACAATATTTTAGCTTCTTTTTGTACGCATAATTATTTGTCTGATTTGACTATACAAGATATGAAATGGACTAAAGATTACAGCTAGAAATTAGTCACGTGACTACCTACAGTCTAAGAGTTGTGGGGAACTTGAGAATATCACATCAGCTGTAACTATAAACTAACAAGCAAGATGACATACCCATTAGATTTTCTTGTTCTCAGAGTCCTTGTAAAGCTGGCAAAGGCACCACCAAGTTGAGGATAGCGTGACTGTTGAGGCTGGTCGTCCTGGAAACTAGAAGGCAGGGAATGAGGCATCAATGGGTCTGGTGTTATAATGGTGCTGTTGGGACAAGAACTGGATAGGAAAGACTTCTGTTTGTCTACAAGTCGGTTATGGGAACTCTCTGACATGATGATCTGTCTGTGAGTCGAATCAGGCAACTCTAGGAGGTCATCCATAACCATGGCATTCAGACGGATCTGCATTCTCGTACTGTATTTGTTATCTTTAGTGTACTTAACAGAAAAATCATGAAGTTTCAGATCCACAAGTCCTTGTTCTCCATCGCCAAAATTCCATCTCAGTTCAACTTGAAAGAGAGGAACCTCAAACTTGATACGTGTGGCAACAAATCCTTCTTCTACCACTGAATCCAGCATGGCTGTGTCTGTATTCATCTGGGATGAATCAATGTTGTTTGCATTTGCATTGTTCGTACTATTTACATTATCATCAGAATCTTTTGGCACATTTGCATAATCTTCATTGCATGTTAAATTATCCATTGTTTGCAATATCTGTTCATAAGCATCCTTTGAAAGCACAAGTTTTAATGGGGAAGATATCTTGACTGTAACATCCAGTATTGCACTTGATACTGAGCTGGAACTCTGCATCGGTTTGTTGGGCGACCGTGACAATACATCTGGACCTTCAATTCCGTCTGGATTGATGAAAGGAAAATCAATAGACTTTGTTGCTATGACCAGTTCAACTGCGGTGTCATATACGATAGGAATACTTGGCACTTGTGATAAACTGTGGAACGATGTTCCAAGACTTCCAGGAATATTGCTGGTGAACACCGAGGTCTCTTTCAAGTCTACAGAATAGAGGTTCATATTCCTCAAAGAGATGTGGATCTTATTCAACTGATCATCAACGTTGTCCTCCTCAAGACCTGAACTGTCTATGTTGGTCACTTTAACTTCACCAAGATGAGCTAGAAGCACATGTGAACTGGATGGTGTGCGAGGAAGAACAATGATGGGTGTTTCCATTCTTGCACAAACTCGAATAACCGGTGCCGAAATGTTGGCATCCAAAGACATCTGTGAGCCATACACATCATCAAACATAACCCCATCATTGAAGTCAGTCAGAGAGGTATCTCTACGTACATTAAAGGACATTTCATGTGATTCTCGGGCCCCAACCATTCCCATAGCCATTTCACTTGCAGCTTTTCCAACCGTTGATGCAAAAGATGACATATAGTCTTGAAACTCTGACAACCCATCCATGAGCTCCTTAAGGAATAGGGGACAGTGAGTGTAGTACAATGAAGCCATATCAAAGTTAGCAAAAATTTCATCTGACGAAACATAGTTTTTGTGTAACATGCTCTCTATCTGGGGATCACAGTAATTCTTGGACAAAGTGAAAGAGCAGGCCTGCTTGGGGTTGACTGGTGTGTCTGTGAACACAGTGTCATCCCGTGCCGTCTGGTACATGGCTGAAGGCAAGGTTGCTGGTGACACAAGACTATCAGGTTGGTCAGACTCATGCTCACCCAAGCTGAAAACCTGCTGGTATTGCGAGGCCTCGGGAGATACATCATTTAGATGAAGTCCTCCCAAACTACCTTCCACCATCCATCCTTCCTCTGTTAAATAAATAATAATAACAAATGACTATTTAATACAGAGATCTATCTAGGCTTTATACAGTACCGAACATTGGCCCTTTCCAAAAGGCATGTGGCACTGAAAATTCACAATTTCTGGACTATAAATTCCCAAACTGGTTAATAAATATAATATAATTATAGTTACATATATTCAGTGGTGTGAAAAAAACTTCAAAATTATGACTAAAATAGTACTAATTTTCCCAATCCCATTAGTCATAGAACCCTTGTGACAAATCCTGGATAAATCCCTGACATACTAATATTATTTGTATTTGTTTGAGCTGGGTGTGGGGTGTGGAGGGGTTATTAAACAAATTTCAAAGCATTTAATCACCTGCTGTTAGGCATCATACATGGGCAAGAAAAGAAACCTGCTGCTTCTGAATTTCAACTCACACAGGACAGCACCTACCACAACTCTTGATATAACTAGTTGAAGTGGGCTGCCATACAGATATACCAATATATATATTTGCCAATGTAAAGACTTAAACCAATATTTTATGGAGATATAAATTTGCCAATGTAAAGACCGATCTCTTTTTTAAATTTCTGACAATAATATGCTCTGTTTGTAAAAAATGTAACAAAAACATTGTTTATAGAGATCATAAAAAGATTAACTTAAGCCTTAATAAAGCAAAACAAATAAATAAATAAAACACAAAAACATGATTAAAATTCACTAACTTATAGTTAGATTTCCAAACTTTACCAATATCATTCCTGCATATTTCCCCACCAAGGAATTCAACATCAATATATTTCAAGTGTCCTTTTTAAGTCATCTTCTGCTATTCAAAAATGTCTTCAACACTGATAATAAATAATGCTTATACCATGAAAGCAGGGAATTGCAAACTAGTATATTGTTTGTTTTTTTAATCATTTGGCTAAGAAATAAGTTAAATTCTTACCTAGTGATGCATGAATCTTAGCAGTAGTCAAAGTAGCTGTAGCAACTTTCTTCCCTGTTTTTCTGCCATCTTTCTCAAGAAATCGAGGCAGCATTATGTTAAGCCGCTTGAAAATGGAGGTGATGACAATCTTGCGGTCTTTCTGGAAAAACAAATCTATATGATTTAGACAGAACATTACAGATCAGTGAATGCAGAATCTTCTCTGTCAATCCTTTCTAAAATACATAATTATTTTAAGTTGATATTGTTCATACAAAGAATTAAAGTTTAATGCATTAAATCTTTTATAATTGATACATTTTTTACCATGCAATTAGTTCTGTAAGATTTTCCAAACACTTCATTCTTAAAACATGCAGTGAAGATATTTTTCTATGCAGATTAATATTTTGATCATAAAATTGCTTATAAATAATGCTAGTTTATTTTTATTTGTTATTACGTTTAACAAAACTACTATCACACTGATTTATTAACCTTCAGCTGATGAATATCAAAGATTTGGTAGTTCTAACACAAAGTCTTCAGAGGAAACCTGATATATTTTCCCATTAACAACAAGGGATCTTTTATATCCATTTTCCCACAGACAAGACATCACGTAACATAGCCTTTGATATACCAGTCAGGGAACACTGGTTGTAAATGGAATATACCCAATTAGAGAAAGACTTTAAATACAATGTACATGTATGATAGAATGTACATGTATGATAGAATTTTTTTTTTATGTTAACTTTACAAATGCAATGCCATGGAGATTGACATGGGAGTTTTTCATTCTCTGCAGAAATATATATAAATAAATAAATAAATTCTAGGTGTATATATATATATATTTTAATTAAAAATAAAGTATACTTTGCGCTAAAATTGCCGATGAAAATGCCATAGACACTAATTCTATACAGCCTTTATTTTGCCATGGACATTTTTTTAATTGTAGGGGTTGCAAATGTTGAACAGATCTGAAATGTGTCAGACAAACCTTTGGTGCATCTTGATTTACAAGCTGAACCTGCATTTGCGATTTTCTTTTTTGTTTTTTGTCCAAACTGGGGAATGTTCTTTTCAAAAAACTTAACACCTCTACTAAAGTTTCTTGATTGGCTGAAAAACAAAATATCAAGAAAATATAAATACATATTTTAAACTGTAATTTCTGAACTGTTATACAAAAATAAAAAATTTAAAATAGAGAAAACAGTATACTATTTACCTGTATTTGCAAGTGCAGGGGCAGGATTTCAAAAAAATTGAGAAAAGGGGGGATTGACCCCCTGGACTCCACCCACCCCCTGCCCCACCCGGATCCACTAGTGATTTGTATTAGTCAAATTATATATTTTTAAATGCTCTTGACATTTTGGAATTTAAATTAGTCTAAACATCAAAAGAAAATACTGAATTAATAATGATGCGTGAATAATATAAAAAGGATTTAAGTAAAATTGAGCCTCCATATGGTGAAAATTCTTACTTATTTTAAAATGTCATACTGGAAATGTATGAACTAGTCTTAAATGGAACTTTAATTTATCATAACCACTTGAATATTAAGTTGGCAAAGTTAGACTGTATTTACCTATGATATCCAAATTGTTGAACTGTATATTAAAAATCTGAAGTCCATCGGATGATTTATCTGAGCATGTCGCATCGGAATGAACTATTTCATACTCCAATATAATCAGAGCTTCAGGCTGCACGGTTGATGTAGGGATGTCTGGAATGGTTTTATCATGATTGTCATCTCCAGCCAAGCTATTGTCTGAACCTAAACCACAAATATATCATCATGTAAATACATTTATATCATTATAATGTTAATAAGTCATTATGTAAATATATCATTATGTAAATATATCATCATGTAAATATATCATTATGTTAATATACACATGTATCATGTAAATATATCATTATGTAAACATATCATGTTAATATATCATTTAAATATATCATTATATAAATACATGTGTATCATTATATAAATATATCATTATGGTAAATATATCATTATGGTAAATATATCATGTAAATATATCGTTATGTAAATATATAGTTATGTAAATGCATCATTATATTAATATATCATTATGTTAACATCATTTTGTAAATATATCATCATATAAATATATCATTATGTAAATATATCATGTAAATACATCATTATGTAAATGTATCATTATGTAAAAAAAACAGTAAATATATCAATGCATGTATGTTAACATATAATTATATAAATATATAATTATGTAAATATATCATTATGTCAATTTACATAATGATGTATTTATATATCTCTATGTTATCAGCTGACCAACTACTTGGTTCTATACCATCTATTTAACCACGGTTATGTGTATCTCATGAAAACACTTGCCAATAAATATTACACCAAAATCAAACCTAGTCAAGCTAAAACAAAACTAGATCAATATTTAGTTGTTACCGCCATTCAGAACTTATCTAACAATACTTTAGGTACATCACAATCATAATTACTAAAACAAATTAACTTAGTAACAACAGGTACAAATCATGAAATTAATGTAAAAAATGTGATGCCTAAAGAGACAATAAAATGATCTATTTTTATTTTACCCACACCATTATAACAAAATGAACAAGCAAGACACATTTCATTAATAAAAATACACATTAATTTTAAGGTTATCCATCTCACAATTCAGTAACTTCATGATACATCAATTTCATGATTTATGGTACTTTCTGAACATACAAAAACAAAACTAATTCAGATTAATTTATTTCAATTAAACACGACACTTCCACAAAGAAATTATTGCTAGATGTTAACAAACTGAAAAAACTAACTTGAAATGTAACTATGTAAAGCATTTTGAATACATTTTAGAAAGATTTTTAAGCATTTCCTAATGTGGAATATAGCGGCTAAGATACATGTATGTGACATTTTGAATATATTTTAGAAAGATATTTAAGCATTTCCTAATGTGGAATATAGTGGCTAAATGTGGCATTTTGAACATATTTTAGAAAGATATTTAATCATTTCATTATCTGGTATAGTACGGTGAAGATATCTTGCATTTTGAATATATTTTAGAAAGTTGTTGATTTTTGGTGGTTTCTTAAGTGGTGAAAGAAAAAACAATTATTGTGTTTTTATATCTATAACAATTACCGTATTATGTAGACTACAATCTAATGTTAAAAGCAGTAATTTAAAAAAAAAAATTTATCAAGTGCCACATCACGTACATCATGTGCCACATCATGTACATCATTAGTGATAGGTTTATGAAAATAAAACTGACTGACCATCCCTTATTTGTGACTGAATTTTGAGTTGTTGTTTTTTTGTATACATGTAGTATCATTCAGTCACAACCCCTGAAATTGCCCACAGCAATCAGCAATACCATGTAGTTTTTCATTCTCTGTGGCTATTTTTGTGGACTAAAATGTTTTTTTTCAAATTATTAAAAATAAAATATACTTTATGTTAAAACTGCTGTGGAAAGTGTTGTGGACACTATTTCTTCACAGCTTTTATTTTGCAGTGGCCATTTTCTTAAATGCAGGGATTGCACACAGATGGATTAACAAAAAACAAACAAACGAAATGTGATTCTCATAAAATTTGATCCAGAAACAAAGTAATGGCAAAACAGATAAAACACACCTGATGGTTTTAGAGTACGGGCTTTGTGTACATTAGATAATTTGTCAGATGAGTTGGGAACACTGTAGAAAACTAACTCAGATGAACTGACTGAAAAAATAAATGGTACTGAAGCAAAGTAAGACTTTTTAGTATATCTTCCAACAAATCCACCAATGTACATTTGACCTTTTGTCTTACATACTGCTTTTAAAAAACATAATTTTGAAAAATGACATTTATTTGTTTGAAGAGTGCCTATTTATTTAAGAGTAACTAATATATTTTGATTAAAAAGTCAATGTTTTAAAAATAAACAAATTATATATTTTTTTTATCTCTACATTATATATTTTTTATCTCTACATTATATATTTTTTTATCTCGCCCAGCTGTCATTTGCCAATTAGCAAAATACGAATTAAAATGGAATTTGGCGAATGCATTGGATTATGAAATCACCAAACAGGTCATTTGAAAATCACATGTCACTTTGTATCTGTCACTGTTTTGACTCTCTATTTCCTTATTACCTGTGTAATTTATGCCTTTAATTAGTCAGCAAACCATCTACACATTACTTGCTGTGTCTGCACAGTTCATTCACACAACATCAGAAGAGTTTGAACTCAGTAGCTTTGTTGTCAGTCAAATTAACTCGGTCTTTTCCATTACTTACGATTCATTTGGTATACTTTGGATGATTTCATCTCTGGCAATAATGTCAGTCTTAAAATACCGAAATTTTTAAAAATTTATTTGGCCAACTGAAACTGACAGAATTTCTGACCAAATTAGCCAAATTTCTAATGATTTTTATGTTCCTGTTTAAACCCTGCTATACATGTAGGTATATCATATATAGTGAATTTATTTTGTTAACAACGACACAATCCTCAACAACAACTAATTATAGAATCTTGTATATTTCTGCAATCAAAACGGTTCAACAAAATTTATAACAAATATTTTTACATTTATATATAAATAAATCACTGCATACTGGGTTCCACATAACAGCATGATGTTTTCAAAAACTCCAAACTGCAATCTTAACAAAACAGTTATTTTCTACATTGTATATTCTATTTTTATTCCTTACATTTATATAAATTATACAGTCAACTCTCGTTATAGCAGTATTCATCATAATGGAATATTCGGGTACAGGCAAACTTTTACTGGGAACCAATGTGTTTCAGTATTAGTAGGGTTATTTTTCTAAGGTAGTCATTTATTACATGTTATTGAAGAGTAATTGGTAAAACTAAATACATGTATGCAACCCATGGAAGATGACTCCTCTTGATAACTGCATTATCGATACAATGGCAAATTCAATATGATGGCAAATTCGATATGGATTTATAGCACCAACATGGCCATTATAATGAGAGTTGACTGTATTTCACAATATTCACATCAAAAAATAGAAACTTATTATTAAAGAACTGACTGCTTGAACAAAAGGTCACTAAACATTAAAAAAAACATATCACTAAAAACACTGGCATAAAAAAAAACATAATTACAATTTATTTATTTTTAAAGAAAAACATTAAAATTAAACGAACGAATCAAAATATACACAAGGAATAAAGTTAGCATGTGTTCAGAGTTATGTGCAAATATTTTCTGGACATGACTCCCACATTGAAATAAGAAATCTAAACATACTCTTATGATTATAAAAAGTATGTCCAACATTTTACCTATTTCCATGTGTATACAAAAAAATAAATAGTTTAGAGAATAGAGGTACATGTAAATTAGAAACAATGTAAAAAACAAACTTAAGCATCAGAGAGAAATAAACAAAAAAACAGTGACAAACTTGAAACATTTTTCAGATTTTCTTGAAAGCAAAACGTTACCAAAAAGAAGATTGTTTATCATGAATTAGTAAAACTACTCCATCTCACAAGTTTATGAAAATCCTCCAGCACCAAAACAATGTCTAACCAGGCGGATATAGGAAAGCTATTTCAATGCTCATGACAGGAAGTAGTTTGTAGTTAGTTAACTATATATTTTGTTAAGAAGGTTACATAATTATATTGTAAGAAGTTATTTCAAGTATAATGAAAAAATATTTATATTTACTTTTTTTAACAATTAACCTGGAAAATATGATCAATTTAGTTATTTTAAATTAGAAATGATTTTTTTGTTATTTAAATTTTTGTAAATAGCTATTCTATTCAAAAGTCTAAATCATAGAAACTATGCTAGAAACATAGTTAATACACTTTGATTTAGATCATTATGCAAGGCACAAAATAACCGGTGTCATATCGCAATTTCCGATGGAAAAAAAACGAACTGAGAGTAAAAATCATCTGTTCAAAGCAAAATGTGAAACACCGCTTTTTCTCTGAACCAATGCACTCAGACACATATTCCGATGTATAATCCCATGATGCCAATGAATTGATGACATTGCACAGTTAAGAGTTCATTAATATACTCTCACAAAGCTTGTTAGAAGTAGCCCGCGAATTGTTAGAAATTATTGCTACACATTTTACCAAAACTGCTAATCATTTTTTAACATTGTGAAAC
The DNA here is from genome assembly GCA_032355785.1 of Symmetromphalus regularis. Classification (NCBI taxonomy): domain Eukaryota; kingdom Metazoa; phylum Mollusca; class Gastropoda; order Neomphalida; family Neomphalidae; genus Symmetromphalus; species Symmetromphalus regularis. The sequence goes on from JAULBS010043082.1 coordinate 12,986, forward strand.
AAAATATTTTGTGCCTTGCATTCACACAGTACATACCACATATTTAACATACTAGTTGGGGACAAGTTACTTTCACAGAAAAAGCCCAAAAGGTCGATTAAGGGAGTCGATCCGACAATTCACCAAACCTCGGACGACATCTGTATCACTGAACTATGTTTAGATTCCAAGATGTTTACAAAGAAATACTGTTTATTTCATCTCTAATTGATTTAGAGATCCATGGACAGATTTAATTAATTGGAGACGGTCCAGCTAAGTGAAATTTTGTATTTTGTGCCTTGTTATGTAACACCCTATAGAGCTGTTAAATTTGAATTAATGATCTTCATTCCATTTTTTCGAGATTGGCAGTCCTCCTACAGACGGTCATGAAGGGATGAAATGATCTCGTGTTATTCCTGTATTGGTCATACATATTTTACCCAAATTTTTTATTCTGAAAAAGGAATAGCCAATGTTTATTTTTTGTACTTGGCGGTAGAAGGGGGGATGTCATTAAACAACAATACAATTAATCAATTAACTAAGCATCCAAGTTGCAGTTGTTTGTGTATCTGTAGCAGTGTAGGAAAAGTAATAGTCGAATCACAGATGGACAGATAAACAAACAAGCTGATGCATCAAACTGTTCATAAGATAAACAAAGGTGCCAAACACTAACAACCCACCTGATGACTTAGAATTTTTCTCTTTTAAGCTTGAAAAACTATGGTATACTGACTCGGAGGAATGTTCTATAAAACAAATATGGTACTGAAGCAAATTAAGACCTTTTAGTACTTCATTCAAGTGATCCATGAATATAACACATAGTGCATGTAGTTGGATTTGAACCTATTACCCTGTATGACATAGTATTTAAAATTATGGTCTTATATTGTGCATAATGAGAAGTGACACATTAAAACACCAGTGTGTTTAATTGAAAATTACGTCACAAAAGCACTAACAATCGATTTTAAAAAAAACACCTGATGGGATAAAATAGTACAGTAAAACCATCTTGATGGGATAAGGTAAGATAAAAACCACCTAATGGGATAAAGTAGTATGGTAAAACCCACTTGATGGGATAAGGTAAGATAAAAACCACCTAATGGGATAAAGTAGTATGGTAAAACCAACTTGATGGGATAAGGTAAGATAAAAACCACCTGATGGGATAAAGTAGTATGGTAAAACCATCTTGATGGGATAAGGTAAGATAAAAACCACCTGATGGGATAAAGTAGTACGGTAAAACCAACTTGATGGGATAAGGTAAGATAAAAACCACCTGGTGGGATAAAGTAGTAAGGTAAAACCCATTTGATGGGATAAAATAGTAAGATAAAATCCACCTGATGGGATAATGTATTAAAACAAAACCCATGTGATAAGGTAGTAAGATAAAACTGACCTGATGGGATAATGTAGTAAGATAAAACCCACCTGATGGGATAAGGTTGTAAGATAAAACCACCTGATGGTATAAGATAGTAAGATAAAATCTACTTCATGGGATAATGTAGTAAGATAAAATCTACCTTATGGGATAATGTAGTAAGATAAAATCCACTTGATGGGATAAGGTTGTAAGATAAAACCCATCTGATGAAATAAAGTAGTAAGATGAAACCTACCTGATGGGATAAGGTTGTAAGATAAAACCCACCTGATGGGAAAAGGTAATAAGATAAAACCCACCTGATGGGATAAGGTTGTAAGATAAAACCCACCTGATGGGATAAGGTTGTAAGATAAAACAACCTCATGGGATAATTTAGTAAGATAAAATCTACCTGATGGGAAAAGGTAGTAAGATAAAACTCACCTGATGGGATGATGTTGATAGATAAAACTCACCTGATGGTATAAGGTAGTAAGATAAAACCCACCTAATGGTATAAGGTAGTAAGATAAAACCCACCTGATGGTATAAGGTAGTAAGATAAAACCCACCGGATGGTATAAGGTCGTAAGATAAAACCCACTTGATGGGAAAAGGTAGTAAGATAAAATCTACCTGATGGGATAATGTAGTAAGATAAAACGCACCTGATGGTATAAGGCTGAATGCCCGGGACAGCTTGTCCCGCATGGACTGGAAACTCTGAAAACTCTGGATACTCTGTAAGTGTGAATCTGACTGACCAGGCACAACACACTGAAGAGCACTGTGGAACTGACTATCCAGTGAAGGTGTGGGTGAGTCAGGTGAAGCTGGGGACAGAGGCGAAGCAGCTCCAGACCCACGCATACTACCACTTTTACTGTCCAGGCTAAAAACAAAACACATTAACTACTGTAAATCAAGAAAATGTGAACAATGCAATCCAGATATTACCTACAATAAACTTCGGTGAGATCTCATGACTGTGAAATAAAGAGAAAATTTCTGAAATTACTCAGTTGTTAGCAACATTAAGTGGAAATCATTAAGATTATTCAAGGTGTTAAAAATATATTCTCCTAGGAATGTTCACAAAATAGCTTCACTGTCTCAAAAATGTTTTTCTGTGGTCTCATAAATAAAACTGAGTGAGCCTCAGTGGCCCAGCGGTAGAACGTCGGACTCTCAAGCTGAAGACAGTGGTTCAAATTGCATTGGAGGCTTACTCACATTTGACTACGTGTCAGAATAACCAAATGTTTGACATCCAATAGCCGACTAATAAATCAGTGTGTTCTAGTGGTTGTTAAACAAAAAAAAACAAAAAACCCATAAATAAACTGATGCAATTTGACACTCTGCAGCTCTGTAATATAAATGATATATATAATGTAATATACATAAGGAATGTCTCTTATTTCTTTTAGATTATCGGGGTATGAACAAAAAAAACATCAGCAAACTGTGTGTATCAGCGAAGTCGTTAACACAAAAGTTGGCGGATGTTTTTTTTGTTCATATTCCGATGAATCTAAAAGAAACAAGAGACATTCCTTATAATTAAATTTGGGACATACATTTTTAGTGATTACACAAACAAGTTTATATATTATTTTCATTTATTTTGGGAAGGTATTGCAATAATAACGCTCAAGAATACTAAAGAATAAATATTCTTTAAATGACATCATATTTTTAAATGACATCATGCCATTAAGTCATCGAAGTTGTGATCAAATATCTCAGAAAAGTCCAAATGTCTCCATGTCGAATCCAAATATTGTGTTGGGATCTCCAACGCTGAAATCTGCCATCGAAATTGTGTGCTCGTACAAGTTAATTTTGATTTTTTGGTCTAATAACAACATTTTATGGATTTGTTAGCCCACAATATTATCTATATTATCTTTATTAAAAAAGTAGGCAAATTATTTATCTTAGTTTAATACTATTGATTTATTTAAAGACTTGGAGTCACCCGGTAAAGTTTGTAAACACAGCTGTTAAAAAGAAGTTCCATGACGACGTCATATTTACGTTCTTCAAGAAATGAACAAAACTCGTTGCTAATGCCTTGACCAATGAAACGCTTTTAAACTGTAATGATGATAATAGAAATTTAATTATATATATTTAAGTGTTTACACCAGGTTTTTATGTGAGGCAATGAGCAGCTCGAAGTCTGTTCCATAGCTCTGTAAGGCATCCACAACCAGCAAACTATGAACTGTCAGCTTCAGCGAAGTGTTCTGGGGCTTCTTAGACACATCGGCCTGGACACCTGATATCCGCAACTCAACCAACGCTTGATCTGCAAAACAGAAAATATCAGATATTAATCTATGCCCTATTTATCTCTGTGAACAAACTGTTTGTTAGGTGAATAACTTTAAGTTAGGGTCAGTCTAGAGAAAAAAATAATAAAAACTATTTTGGAAATAATAACTAAAACATAATTTTTTTCTGATCAAAGGGTATATCCAGAATTGATATTGTTAAAATTTTCTAACGATTTTTATTTTATGTATGGGGAAGAAAAGATTGAGACTAATGTTTTATTTTAATTCCTACAATTTTAATAGAAAATTTAAAAATAGTTCAATGGGTCCATTTAAAACCAAAGGTAATTAACGTTTTTTTTAAAAACCCAGTAAGGGCACATAAAAAATATACTTGTTTAGCGTCTACCCATTTCAATTTTTCAGGTAGGGCGGGAGATTTTTATTTTGTATGTCGAATGGTGGTGTACAGGAAGAAAAAAAACTAACCATTGTATTCATGGTCAGAAGGTATGATAGGAAGGTAGAGAAGACCATAGACACTTTCTAGCTAGAAATTGAACAAGAAAACATTAAAATTGGTACATCTTTTGTCCGATAAAGGCACTGTCGTCAGGATGAATTTTGTCGGTGATTGCACAATCACTATAATAGGAGGGAAAACGTTGTTTTGAGAGTTTTAATACTTTATTTGGAGGTTGGGGGATTTTTCAGGTCGAGTTTGGACGCTAAACAAGTAATTTTTTGTATCTGGCCTAATTATTAATACATGCCTTGACTGTGCACCTCTACTGACAGACTTTGAATGAGGAACTGAAAAACAATCAGCTTGTTGTCCATCTCTTCCTTTCCTAGTTTCACACTGCTATTTGTTCTGTAACCAAAATCACAAACAAAATTTAAACAGATGAACATGCATTAATAACACCGGCAATTCAGATGTATCAACATTTGTAGACTTTTAGCTCCTGAAGTAGTATTGTTTACTTTATATCGTTACAAAACATTTTTGGTTCATAATGAAATAACAAAACAAAACCCCCATCAAATATTATTTCTTCATATTATAGAAGGGCTATACACATTCATACAGGAACAGAAATAAATAATTAAGTTGTCATTTTTATTCCAGTTTCTAAATCCTGTGAGTTAGTGACTAAGTTATCAACTTACACTTTTATTCCGGTTTCTAAATCTTGTGAGTTAGTGACAAAGTCCTCAACTTACACAGTTATTCCGATTCTTAAATTATGTGAGTAAACGACTAAGTTCTCAACTTACGCTGTTATTCAAGTTCTTGAATCCTGTGAGTAAGCAATTAAGTTCTAAACTTACACTGTTATTTCACTTCTTGAATCCTGTAAATAAGCTACTTAGTTCTAAACTTACAGTTATTCCAGTCCTGAATCCTGTAAACAAGCTATGAAGTTCAAAACTTACACTGTTATTCCACTTCTTGAATCTGTAAATAAGCGACTAAGTTCTCAACTTACACAGTTATTCCACTTCTTGAATCCTGTGAGTAAGTAATTAAGTTCTAAACTTACACTGTTATTCCACTTCTTGAATCCTGTGAAGCTTCAGAAGCTAGACTTGCTGATGATAGGTTCTCTTTGAAACTCATTTCAGAGGAGGTTGGTGATGATGATGATGATAAGATATCCATACACAAGTCTAAAGCATGGATCTGAAACATAAAATAAAATAACCCTGTAGCACATCTAAAAACAGCCCAAGAAATAAGTAGCAAACAATGCAACCCATCAGTTATCTATTGTGTTATGAGTTGAAGTTTGGTATGTTTTGGTACTTTGCTTGGTTTTTTTTATATATATATTTCCAATATCTGCAATTAAGAAAATGTCCGTGGCAAAATAAATGCAGTGGAGAAATAGTGTCTATGGCATTTTCTATGGCATTTTCTATGGCATTTTTTGACATTCACACATTTCCAACTTTGTTAAAAAAAAAAATACACCTAGAAAATAAAATTAGTCCGCAGCAAAAAATGTGTCGTGAGAATGAAAACTTCTGCAGTAATCTCCTCGGCATTACCAATTGCCATAGGCAATTTCAGGGGTTGTAATCTATTGCTACAAATCAACATTCCAAAACTTTGCTATTTAAAGACAACAAAAGGTACACTATCAGTATCTGCATTGATTATGATAAAACAATAATTAATCATTTTTTAACTGTCATTTCAATGTAAATGCCTTCCGTATTTTTAGAGATAATACTAAGTCATAAAAATACTGATGGAGAAATGAAATATGTCACTGGTAACAACTGACCTTTCTTTCATTCAAGTGAAATATAAAAGCTGGAAGGTTTCCTGCCAAGGTCATCTTTGGCCACTGAGGGTCAGCTGTCACAACAAGACGCCTGGAGAGGAAAAACAGATAAATATTCATTTTTTATTTAATAACAAAATGTTTTTTTTTAGACAATACTCTTTAAATAAATCATCAAATAAAGTAATTAAAATATTGAAGTATCTGAATAGGCAAGTGAGCCTCAGTGGTCCAGCAGCAGAACGTTGGACTCTCAAGCTGATGACAGTGGTTCAAAAGGACAAGGCTGGCTTCACTTGACTACGTGTCAAAATAAACAAATGTTTGAAATACAATAGCCGATGATTAATAAATCAATGTACTCTAGTGGTGTCGTTAAAAAAAAAAAAAAAAAAAAACTGAAGACGCAAAATATTTTTTTATCACACAAACTCAAATAGGTTCACCTCCTGCAACAGTGATACAACAATTTAAACCAAACAAAAATAAATAAAATATTGCAGTAAAAATATGTGATTATACATTAATAACAACACAAAAGAAGTACAAAAACACAAATTAAAACACTAATAATCAAAATATAACAGAATAAACCTCTCTAGCTGTAGTGATATAGTAAATCGATCGATCACGTGGAGTCGACTGGACACCCGACTGTAGGCATGTCTCCAGTTATCCTGAGGCCGTCCCAGAAGAACTTGCATGTCCGTTAGCTCAATGTTATATCTGAATTAGTCAATCAAAAAATATTTTACATTAAATTAAATCAAACTACACGTACTGTAAAAGCAAATATATTTGCAGCTAAAAAAAATTGTGATCAGCTTTTATTTGACATTTTTGCGAACTCATCCCCCAATAATAAAAAAAAAATACAATAAAAAGAGCAACAGTTACCAAACTCTTTTCAGTTAGTTTCATTTATACACTTATTCTCAGCATACTATCCACGTGTTGGAGGCCAATGTATTTCCCATAAGATATGTTATCATGTACATGAAAGTACGTAAGATTAACTAAGAATAAAATTCACAATTATTATAGTTGAATAATCAAATATAATCAATTTTTAAAAAATGTAAAAATTGAAATCCATGTTAGTACCAAATGTCACTTATCGTGTGACGTATCTTATAGAAGTTTTATATAGAAAGGTTAATTGTCATTAGAAATTAAAACAGGTTTGAACAAAATCACTGAAAAAATTAATCGTTTGACTGTCAAACTATCCAAAATGACAAATTTGTACCAATGTCAATGATAAGCCACTTATTTCCAGACGATGCTGACAAACAAAAATGAGACACACACACATACCTCTCATACAGATGATCGTGCACAGCGGTAGATGACAAAGCAGACAGGGAGGAGCTGGACGGCTCTCTTGATAAACTGCAGTCTGGTAGTTTCAGGGTCAGACCTTGTTCCACTTCATTTGGCGGGGTGGAAAGAGGTGTGTGAAAATCTTCTGCAACAGATTTATTAGTACAAGGATAAAAACCACAAAACAAGACATGCTACAAATATGCAGAAGACATTCATCTAGGGTTTGCAAATCTGCTATCCTTCATTTCCAGAATGGACAGACAACTAGATTCATTTCTTGTTGGAATTGTAACTTTTTGAAAAAGATGGCTCATGCTGATTCTTCATGTTATATGCAAAAAGTTTGTTTTATTTAACGACGCCTCTAGAGCACATTGATTTTTATCTTATCATCGGCTATTGGACGTCAATCATATGGTCATTTTGATATATGTATTTAGAGGAAACCTGCTGCCGCCACATAGGCTACTTTTTTTGATAAGCAACAAGGAGTATTTTAATGCACCGTCCCACAGACAGGACTGTACATACCTCAGCCTTTGATGAACCAGTTGTGGACCACTGGTTGGAACGGAAAATAACCCAAAACTTCAGATAGGTCCACTGAGAAGGATCGATCCAATGACCGACCGGTTCACACTCTACCATTTGAGCTAGATCCTGCTCCTTTTTTTGAAAAAGATGGTTCACACTGATACTTCATGTTATATGCATTCCACAACTGACTTTTTATGAATGGATTAATGTTTTTAAAGTACAAAAAAGGATATGTCAGGCAAGGAAAGCTTTGCAAAGCTGCAAAAAATAAATTTAATATGGGGAAACTAGACATCGTCAGTCTCATAGGACAAATAAAAGTGGCAAAATCCACCCACAACAACCCTTACAATTAAGAAAATGTCCACAGAAAAATAAATGATGTGGAGAAATAGTGTCCATGGCAATTTTAGTGTTCACACATTTCCTAAAACAAATACACTTGAATTTTTTTATTTTAGTTCCCTTCAAAAAAAGTGCTGCAGAGTATGAAAAACACCATGGCAATCTCCACAACATTGCTGCAGGCAATTTCAGGGGTTGCACAAAATCAACTATCTCTCTAACCAGACCACATGTAACATCATTCTAGACTGGTTTAAAAAAAGATATTAATATTGTTCCATGAAAGCCCTTAGTGAGTGGTTTGGTGAAGAATCCTTGTAATGCCACTCTCAAATGAATTCATCAATATTCTTAAGCCTCAACCATCAGCATGTTATAAAAAAAAAGAAACTTCCTTAGATATAATAGTCCGTGGGCCAGATAGGGGAAAACCTCCCCTTCCCTAGGGAATTTATGTTGCAATATTTTTTGTTAAGTTTAATACATACAAAAGTAAAATTCAGTTGTTTGCCACCTGGGAATCGTAGCTTTCATGTCTTTTTCATGGATCAACAAGGTCAGTGTTAAGTGAAACTAGAAACTTAATTATGGGGTATGGCTACATGTTAGTCCATATTGCAGACATATATTTGTTTTATAGTAACTGAATTAGGACTAAAATGTATTTGAATCCTCTTCATTATCATACTATACCTGGTCTACGGACTATAAGTCTTTCAATTCAAATTTAGAAGCTCTGGGGTGATAGACATTGCCAAAGTTTCAAAGTTATTACATAATTTATGTAGCTCATCTAGTCTGAGAATAAGACAAACCATCATCTTCCTTGTCGCTGAGAGCAGTTGTTTTTTCCTGTGTTCTTGAGGATATGGTCTGGAAAGAGAACTTGCCCAGGTCTATGACAACCACATTGCTCAACGTATCACAGTAGTTGTCTGGAATGATCAGCTTTGGGGCAGATATGTCCAGGTTAATATCCCATCGTATCTTTACACCCTGCAAGCAAAACTAAATTTTTTAAAACTGCCAGAAAAGTTTATAAAACAAATAAGGGTTCCCTAGCGTCCAGAATATAAATTAATGTAAATGGACATAACCCCCTAACTATTAATTAATAAAATAAAGTTTGTTTTATTTTACAATGCCTCTAGAGGACATTTATTTTTATCTTATCATCAGCTATTGGAAGACAAACATATGGTCATTCTTACATATTTCTTTAGAGTAAACTCGCTGCTGCCACATAGGCTACTCTTTCCAATAAGAAGCAAGGAGTCTTTTATATGCAGTTTCCCAGACAGGACAGCTCATACTGTGGCCTTTAATAAACCAATTGTGGACAACTGGTTGGAATGGAATGGAAAATAGCCGAAACTGCAAATGGGTCTACTGAGGATCGATACCATGACTGACCGCTTCACAGTCGGATAGGCTACCGCTTGAGCTACATCCCGTCCCCATTAATTAATAATACGACAAACACTGTACCTCTGCTTCAAGAAGCTGGTCCAAGGTCTCCATCAATTCCTCAGGGGATTGCTTTTTGAGGTTTTCAAATTTCCACACTGATGCTGAAAAAGAGACAAAGGAAAAGGATTGTTTAGCGACACCCTAGCACATTGTTTATTATGCTCCTATTAGGTATCTGACATACAGTATTCTGTAACTCATGGTCTTTAGAGGAAACCCACAACTGCCACATAGGCTACACTTTAGGGTTAGCTGCAAGGGATCTTTTATATGCACTTTCTCACAGATAAGATAGCACATACCACAGTCTTTGATAAACTATTTGTGGACCACTGATCGATGTACGTGGCTTACACCTACCCATTGAGCCTTGCGGAGCACACACCCTGGGTTGGAGCCAGTATCGATTAAAAATCCAATGCCTCGAATGAGATTTGATCCTGAGACCAACAGCTTAAATACGGCACCATCGAGACCAGTCAGAGAAAAACAAAGAGAGACAATGCAGGAATCCGGGAAATGAGAAAAAAGTAGTGTGGTCACATGATCTAGGCAGGTTTCTGCTACCTACATGATGATTGTTTGTTTTATTGTTGGAAGACGGCTCGACTCATTTGGGAATGGATAACTGCAATTGTTTGAGGACAGGCTAAGTAGGATAAAAAAGAAAATCTTACTGCATTCAGTATTTGTTCAGCTAATGGAATAAATCTGACCCAATCTGAAAATTGGTCTTTCACATGCACCTTACCAGACAAGACATATCTTTTGACTTAATGTTGAGGATGGATCACTAACTTAAATTGGCCCAACAGGTTCACTGAGGGGTATCGATCTGAGAAAGTCCTGCCCCTAGGTCACACTTGTATTAGTAGTGGATTAATCTAATTATGTGTTATTATTAAATGTAACAGTATTATATTAATAATATCGCTTCATGGCCAGTCCTTTCAGAGGGTATTGATAAGTACCTTATGTGTTATAAATAAATGTGACAGTATTATATTAATAATACCTCTAGCTTCATGGCCAATCCATCAGAGGGTATTGATAAGTACCTTATGTGTTATAAATAAATGTAACAGTTCTATATTAATAATACCTCTAGCTTCATGGCCAATCCATCAGAGGGTATTGATAAGTACCTTATGTGTTATAAATAAAT
>JAULBS010043190.1:0-23772 GCA_032355785.1 Symmetromphalus regularis
TCTCTCTCTCTCTCTCTCTCTCTCTCTCTCTCTCTCTCTCTCTCTCTCTCACACACACACACACACACACACACACTCTCTCTCTCTCTCTCTCTCTCTCTCTCTCTCTCTCTCTCTCGCTCTTAAACACACGCACACATTTAATCATGTATGGTGATATGAAATACATGTGTGTTTGTGTATATATATATATATATATTAATCAAGTGAATACATTTTGTTTGCAGGCTACACTCAGAACAAAAACAGTGCGGTACTGGAATCAAGAAAGACTACCCCTACAAATACTTTCAACTTTCCAATCTTCTATTCGATGTTCTGGGTAAGTTGTATGACGCCTATAGTGCTGTTAAACTATTTTTGAAATCAGGGAACAATCGAGGTTATCATAAGGGGTGATTATATTGAATACAGTACACAAAGGCTTACCGGTGGTGTGGTAGCTAGTTTCCTCTAAAGAGTCTAAAAACACCATTTTTCTGACACCTAATAGCCGCTGAATATACAATGTACAATGTATTGTTAAACAGTCCTTTCATTTTTGTATACAGACGTTAAACACAATCAAGATGAACGCTTAGTGTCATTTCTTTGTTGCTCGGTTAGAACAAACTAATAACCAATATTTATTGTTTTGTGCTGGGGGAGTGACTGTCATTAAACAAATAATAATTTTTTAAACAATTAGAATAAAATGTGTAATGTGGATGCGGCGAACAGTTTGTAAAATGTCTTCGTAAGGCATAATAATGACACTCAATGATTGAATGTAATCACAAAATAGTGTAATAAATGAATTTACAATCCTCAAAAAAAAAATTATAATGTGTACTTTGTACAGATATATTATTCTACAATATTTTGTCTGGGTTTCTTTTAGACCTGGGCCCATTTGTTCAAAGCAAGATTAAACTAACCATGGGATAGTTGAATATTTCAAAACCAAATTATAAATCATTGCAAATAGTAATTGAAAAGATATGTTGAAACTTAAGATTATTATAGCCTAAGATATCCATAAATAATCAAATCAGAAGTATATTTGAAATTTCTACAAAAATATTTTAAAGAGAAATATTCATCTATCCATGATTAGCTTGACATAATTACGTTTTGTGTTATTTTTGCAGATTGGTTTGTATGCCAACACATACCTAATCGGTTTTGGCTTGGAGAAAGAAGCGAGTGGTGAAATAACGGAGTTTCAGTTGAGCTATAGTGCAAATGAAAGCTGCTTTAATAACGTGTACACCGTAACATGGGATTACTACAAAAACTCATCAGGACTCCCGATGGTAATAATAATGTTCTAGATGACATTAAATGTTAATTCGTAGATCAGAAATTATTCATCTGGTTCTGCGTTGGATAAGGAAAGACTTGAAATTACTATTTCAGTGGAAGCAGGATCATTTGCTTCTCTCTCTCTGTCTCTCTGTCTCTCTCTGTCTCTCTCTCTCTCTCTCTCTCTCTCTCACAAACACACACACACACACGCAGACTCACGACACACGCACGCACACTAATAGGCTCTCAAACGCGCATAGGCGCGCGCGTGCTCACATACAAGCACGCACGCAGACACATGCATTTGTTTTCCTATTTGCTTCTAAATGTTTGTCATCAACAATGTTTTTCTTTCCTTTTCTTCTTCTTTATATTTTCGTTCTCTGACTACACCTCAAGGCTAACAACAGTGAACTATACTATTTATTAGACCACCTCAAATTATGTCTATGATTCCCACAGAAAACATCTTCTGATTTCAGTTACGTTTTGTTTCGCATCGAAAGGTAGTGACACATTTACATAATAAATGACATAATCTTTTGCTATTGCCATTAAAAATAAAATATAAAAGGCCGATAGCAGAGATTCCGAAAGAGAACTGTGGGATTTGGTTGGATTGTTTTAATGATAGATAGTGGTTGTGATCAGGGCCGGATTTATATGGGGAAAAAGAGACAATTGCACCGGGACCCCCTGCCAGAGGGCTACCCCCAGACTGAAGACTTTATTAAATTTTTTAAATAATTATAAAATTAGTTCTATTAATTCATTTTAGTTCATATTTATTTTTGTCATGTAATTTAATTTCTTTGTAGAGGGACGCGAGCCCCCACCCTCCACCCCAACCGAGTCTAAATCCGGCCCTGGTTGTGATAGTCGTGTAAGTGTAATAGTAAAAACAAATACATGAACTTGTAACCACCGGCGTAGCAAGAGAGGAAATAGGGGCAATGGCCCCTCTATCAAACCTTCTTTCCTCACCACTTTTTTTTATTTGCTGTCTTGAAATCCTATTCGTACTTTTTGTGCAGCTTCTCCCCAACCCTCAAATATAAAGTGCCTCGTATGAAATCCAGGCTACGCCAAAGCTTTTATATAACTATATGTGAATTTATTTGAATGAAAGGTTTATAATAATTATGAATGTATACAGATTTGAAAGAACAATGTTTCAGAATATTAAACCAACATACGACGCATCAGGGAAGTATTATTTGGACAATATGAATATGTTGACGATATTCGCCAAGTGTTTCAGAATCCAAGTCATCAACACCACTGGATCAAAAGACGCGAAGGCTACTGTGTTAACATATCATGCACAAGGTTAGACTTGTCTCATTTATTATGTAACAAAGTCCAGAGATGATACAGGAAGTAGCATTGGAGTCATATTCCCACCCCAATTTTTGGCAATCGTCTTTCTCTTGTTTTAACATTGTAAATTATTGTTGTCTCTCTGGCAATGAATCCTCACCTGGAGGTGTTTTATAACATACTTTCCATGACGATGCGTACTAGAATACCAACATAAAATATTAGCATATTACTTTCAATCGAATTCCGGGTTGTTTTTCTTGTCCACCTCATAATTTAACTACAATCCCTTAATTTGGCTTCTTTCGACTGATGAAAAGCGTAAATTTAATAACATGCCTGCAAACTCGGTTGGTGGTGGGGTGGGTAAGATTCCAGAACCCTTCTTCGACCACTAATTTTTGTAATTATATCTTATTTTCAAAAACTCTTTTTGAATATTAAATTTCTTAACAATGTCTTAAAAGTTCTGGATCCATTGCTGCGGTTAGATGTCAAAATTATAATAGTTTTATGGTAATTGCAATAGAATAAGATCTGGAGAAGAAAATCTGTAATGCTGTATAGTATAGATTATTCATTAGAACACAGCACAAAGGGTATTTTTGCCACATATGATAATTCACGGAGAAAAAGCGAATCTATTAAAGACTATTCTCAAATTTTATGCAATCAGCAGGAGTGAATATAGATTTTACAAACAGTTGGAGTAAGCACGTAATAGAATGAATTCCACTGATATTTTTAATGTATTGAAAAACTTTATATTTTCCAGCAAAACGAGTAGATTCACTTCCACTAAATCTTCACCTTTTAACTAACATTTTAAAATGTGTTTCTTGTGTATTACTATTGCATTCATATCAGCATGATATTATATCATTAACTGCATACAGAATACGATAAATAACTTACTGGTATTCACTCTGATTTTTTTTTCTAGGAGATTTCCTACAAGGTGACATATTGGCTATTCAGTGGGGAAATGGTAAGTGATTGTCTATAAATACTAAAAATAACATCGAATCGAACCTTGCATTTTGAGTATATATAATATATATTTGCGTTTTCTCCTTTTAGAAGTAACAGTATAATACGTCCATGTTGCGAAACTTCTGTTAATCTATGGCTAAATACAGCCTAATATATATTCCAACTGAATTCATGTTGGATGTTGAGTTATTTTTCATTCCAGCCAGTGGACCACGAATGATATATAAAAAAAGGCTGTGTCATATTCTGAAAAAGTTCATATAAAAGATCTCTTTCTGCATGTTTGACGGTAGGTTTTTCCTGTGAAGACAATAAGACGCAAACAGCGTATATGCGACACCTAACAGCCGGTGAATAAATATATGCTCGAGTGTCGTTAAACAAACACTATTTTTTATACAAACTATTAACATCTATTTGTATCTGCAGATCCCAGTGTGGAAGATCCATTACAGAACGTCGTGGACAAGATCCAAGCTAAGCTCGCCTACAGCAAGTACGACACTGCGCGATACAAGAGTCGCTTCACCAGCGCCACTGATTCTAGACCGTCAGTCGTCGTGTTCGGTGTACTGGGACTCGCCATCTTCCTCCTCGTCATTGGCAGCATCATCATGTTGGACATCGCAACACTACGCAGTCAACTGAAGTATGCCAAAAGGAACACTGTGGTCTTTAGACGAAAAGCCAAAGAAAAATGGAGGTCATTTAGAAAACGAACGGCATCCGGTCTGGCTAAACTCAGAGAAAAACGAGCGACCGACGGAAGTGGGAAAACAAAGATGGCTACCGCTTCTAAGATAAATGTCAAAAGCACAATTGGAAACAGTTCGCAGAAGAAGGCAAAGATAACCAAGATGACAGTTTCACCTAAGAACGAAAGAAAGACTGGATCGGCTACTAATTTAAAAAAGGGATCTGGAGTATCTGTTGTTAGTGCTTCAACAAGCCAGCAGATCTCTTCGTCTACATCAAAACGTCCAGCAGGAAATGCCGTTCAAAAGAAGCCACCAGCAGTGTTGACGCGTATATCGGAATAACTTATAATGCAATAATAAATCAGAATGCGAAACTAACATATATAAATTATTACAGTATAGTGAAGTATGAAATGTAGATTTGCAATAATAAATACTTGTAATAAATTGATGACATAAATATATGACCACAACTTAAATAATTATTTTAAAGACATTTACAAATATCTATAATTATCAATACAGGACAACTTGTTTATACCAAAAAAAAATTTTTTTTATTCAAAGGTCTTAAAAATAAGAGAAAATGCACTAAAAATATGATTATTCATTGTAACAGAAATTTCAGGGAAGGAAAATAAATACAATGTGGTTCGTTACTCCTAAATCATCCATTTCTTGTGCATTTGCTTAGGAAGACTTGCTTTGACAAAACAGACTTTGTGATTCCCAGGGCAAAGAACTGTTGACATTTTATATATGTACATGTAAATTTGTCTTGCAAAACAGTAACTGCTTTGTTCTTTATAACCGTTAATTTGGTGTATGTATTATGTGTTCATTATAAACATAAACTAGGGGGATTCATTTGCTCCATCCCTGACAACAGCGTCACGTCAGTGAATTTCCATTGTATATAATTATTATTGTCGAACATGCGTGAGTAACATGAACACTGACAGTTTGAAAACTGGGAAATAAAGTGTTCAAGCCTGACAATAGATCATCTCTTTTGTGTTCAGGGCGGACTAGGGCTGCGACCAGGACGAAATTGCTTGCTAGACTAGTTTTTACGCCTCATGTTAAACGCAATTAATACCAGTGAACTTACTATGTAGCGACCATTTTAATGTTCGTCTTTCCTGCACGCAAGGCAGCTTCCATGGGTGCTACGCTGCGATGTCTCTGGTTCCAAACGTTCTTTAGGATTTTAACATGAAACGTAAAAACTGTTCTAGCGACAGCTACCTATTTGGCTCTGAACGAAAGATGGTTCCGCTCTGTGTGGGGGAGAGCTGAATGAAAGATTTTGTATTATAATTTATTTATGTATATACTTTGTAAATACACAATTGCCTTAAGTAAAAACAGAAATAATAAAGAATGTGAAATATCTGTATATATAAAAATACACCAGGGTCCAGTTGTTTAAAGCAGTGTTAAGCTAATCATGGGGTGGATGCATTTTTCTTCTTAAAATATCTTCATCGAAAGTTCAAATATACTTCTGATTTTATTATTTATGGATACCTTAGACTATAATCACTTCAATTACTATTTGCAATGATTTATAATTTGGTTTTGAAATATTCAACTAACCCATGGTTAACTTAACCTTGCTTTGAACAACTGGGTCCTGTGGTTTGAAGATAAACGCTGATGTGATTTTGCCTTTCCCACCTGTAGCTTTTGTTTCGCATTAAATTGTATTGTCTAAAGAACATATTTGTTATATGCAGTGATATAAGTTAATGTAGATGCTTTTTAAAATTATTTTTATTTCACTGCATATTGTTTCACGGATTAAAAACCTAAACTAATTTTTTTGTTTGTTTTATTTTAAACAGGTGATTCTCTTTGCTTAAGAATGAAAAAAAAAAGAAAGATAAAAACTCCAAAATGTTTCTGATGTATTTTATTGATGGTCTGTATATCTTTACATAATTGCGGAGAATGCAAATTGTGAGTTTGTTACTTGTTGATATGAATATATGAAACTTGTACAGGATGTCGATGAAGATTTTTCGATATCATAATGCCATCTTCTACATAATATTGCCTCCATAGTCCATGGGTATAAAAAGTGGAACTTTGTGGCCATTCCAAAACGAAATACTGAAGATAACTTTTCGCTGTATATGCGAGCGATTTTCTCGCCAGTTGAAAAACAAAAATTGTACTTGCCGCCAACGCAGATTTGGCCTTCAAAAGTATGTTGTTATACATCGTTTAGCGTATGAGAGAAGAAACCCGATGGCATCACAAAGGATACTATTTTCGATTAGGATGAAAACTATCGTGAGACAATACAAGATGAAACAGGGTCTTTGATATATACGTCCTCAAGCATACAATCTCACATACATGAGACACACATATCAATAGCAGTGACAGAGCTAGGCTGGGGCCCCAGGGGCCCAACCTTCCCCTAAATTTTGTGATATAAATTACATAATTTTTAAAAATTATTATTATTATTTTAACGTTAAAGAATCCGAGGAATCGGCATCATGTTACTGGGGCCCCTCTAAATGGATTTTCTGAATCCGCCACTAAATAGAGAAGACAATATGCACATTCAATTACTTCTGACGAACACTCATATCAGAAATTAAATTTACAAAGAATTAATGATTAAATGTAGAACAAAATAATTTTTTTAGTTTGAGAAAACCTAAGTAATTTTATAAAAATTATAATGGCTAGTATCGGAAAATGTGTACAAAATAGAACATTGACAAATGGGAATAGCACCAGAAAGTTAACACAGGCAGCGGAGACAGATTCTTTTAAAAAGGGTAGTTTTTTCAAAGAATTATTTTTTGAACGCGTTATATATTATTCTATATTAAGTTAGTATTTCGTAGGCACTTACTACTTATTTCTTTAGGTTCACTACTATAATAACAAGTGACATATTTTGCTATTTTTACATATAGGCTATTAATGATAATCAACTACAAATTAATAGATAATTTACGGTATGACAACAAAGCTGTAACTCTGTCTAAAAATAGACCGGTACCGGATACGAATTCCTAAAATGTCAACATCCGACCAGGTAGGGATTAATATATATATATATATAAACAGATAACATTTGAAAGATTTGTTGGTTTATTTTAATAGCGACATAACCAAGGTAAAATAGTATTCTATTACATTGATCGTTCGATTACAATTGAGCGTGCTTTTCCCACTTAATAGACCGGAAACTGATTACTCGAGGATATACTAATAAATTGCTTCAATTGATAATAGTTTGTTTGAATTTAATTCATCATCATAATCTATATTTTACATAAATATTATTAGGAGGACGGCACTTTTAATTACTTGCGAATGCATTTTTATTAAAAAAAATTCTGCTTATAATTTGAGGGTATATTCTTTTAAAGAAACTGTGTCGTAGTCGCAAAAGATGACAGTCCATCAAAAAATATTGGTATTTAAATCTTTTGGATTTAGAAGTACATACCCTCAATACTATCAATTAAAACAATTCATTACCAACAACATAACAATAACTTTTGATGTTGTGGAGTTAACTAGCCCATTATGTTTGTAGAAATCGAACAATTAGTAGTTATTTATCATTACTATATCTAAAAATAACAAAATATGCCACTTGGAAATAAGATAGAGCACCTTTAAATAATAAGTATCTCGATTGGTGAAAATAAAACTCTTTTATGAGATGTTTTAGCATTATCTCCCTTATCGTTTCGGTAGTTTACGTTGATTTCCGATTATAAAAACGGAAGTGGAACGGTAACCCACGGCAAAAGAAAAATATTTTGTACCGTAAATTCTTTTGATTTAAATGATCACGATGCCGTTCTTTATCAATAATAATACATAAGCTGTAATGGCAAAGTCATATATTTTGACTGTGTGATTTACCTACTGAGAAAAAGAAACTCACACAATTTTGATATTTCTGGTGAGAAGACAGAAATGTCTGATTCAGATGACGAAGTCCCAGAAAAACAGCTGAAAATAGTCATCATGGGCGATGGTGCGTCTGGCAAGGTGTGTTGTGTTCTCATTATCAGCATCCACTTAATATGTCAGATTATCATTATATCACAAACTAATTTAAGGTTATTAACAGTACCGGCGCATCCATTTAAATATAGGGGGTGGGGTGGGGGTGGGGGAGAGACTGAATAGGGCCGCCATTTGAAGGGCACATGCAATGTAATAAATTAAAATATTGTCACAAAAAAAATGAGCAAAAGACTCTTCCCCCCCCCCCCCATGACAGTGCCAGCCTGTAGTGCCTACAAATGTCTCAAAATTGTCAAATGTCTTTTTAACGACAAATGTCGCAATTTCACTATGATAGATGTCCTAATCATTAACAAATGTCACACGATCTATGACAAATGTCACAAAGTTTTCAACGACAAATGTCAACATTGATCGCCACAAATGTCGCAACTTATCCACAAATGTCATAATTAACATCAATTGGTGGGTTATTTTTTTTTTCCCATCTGGAGCAATACCAATAGCTCAAATGTAGTGTCTCTTGTTGAGTAGGATTGCGGAATAATTTTCCACTATATCCCTGTCTAAAAAAATTCCAAATTGTGGTCTGAATTTTCGGTATCAAATCGATATTACACTGTAAAAATGTACTATTAAAAGAAAATTCACACCATCATGTTGGTGCTATTCTGCTAATAATAAAACATTTTAGATGGGGATATAGTGAACATTTGTCATTGAAAAGACATTTGTCAATTTTGCGACATTTGTGGGCACTACACTGGACCTGATCAATGGTTGATGACTTCTTATTTTCAAAATCAAATACAAAGCGAGTTGCTCTTTCAGTTTCAGAATCAGGTGACAGGCAGGGAGGGGTGATGTGGGGGGTGATGTTTCGTAAAAACTGATAGTAACTTCACATATTCACTGTAGTAAATTTATTTTTTTTAACAGTTTTTGTTTGTTCTACAATGGTCAAGTATTCCTGCTTAAAGTTAGGGTATGGTCATTTTTAGGGTTAGGATAGTGTCAGTTTTAGTGTTCTCTAGATATTATATTTATGTGAGTTGAAATGATAACAGCAGATGAGTGTATCAGGATTCTAGATATTATATTTATGTGAGTTGAAATGATAACAGCAGATGAGTGTATCAGGATTCTGTCTACAAATTCTCTGCTTCGGAATCTAAAGGGTGTAAACTTGTCTGGGTTTGGCACTTAATGGTATCCCCTGCATCTGGTTACAAAGCAGGGTACAATATTTCAAAATCTGAGGTAACTGGAAGTCGGTTCATGTGGTTTTACCCTAGGTAACCCATAGTTCGGTTACATGAATTATATTTGCATAACCCATGGGATACCTGATCAGTTGCCTCAAAGTTACGTTGAAATTATGTTTTAAATGCATAATTTTTAGCTCTAAGTTAAAACAAAATAAAAAAGAAAACAAATTTTATAAAAAAAAAATTTAATGAACACTTCCAGATTCCTTTTTTCACATTGTGCTGTCCAAGCTACTTTTATGTTATCTAGAGTGATGTTCCAAATGTTTGTTTTTTAAAGCTCATTCTGCGATGTGGGTACTTTTAAACTTTTGTAAGACCTGTTTACGTTAAAAACATTTTCAGCATTTGTAAAATTATAGGCAATCCAATATTATGTCAGCATAATTATGTTCCTAAAGATGAAATAGCAGCAGATAATTTAGCCATCCCCAGCGTCTGTGGACACTTTATTAAACGTTTGGGCTCGACTTTATACTCAACATTTTTAGTTTAAATTGGTCGCACGTTACAATTGTTGCAATATAACGCTGTCTACTGGTTCACTGCGCATCAAGTTTTAAAAAAAAATCAGTCTAAAACATTTGTCATCTGCGTGAATAAACTTCCTGTAATCATGAAGTTTGCAAGTTTTAATTTCTGAATGTCTACAGGTCACGATGTAACTGATTAGCAGTTCACGTAAATTGAATTTTGCGTAACCGACACATGAACAGAAGGTGGTTCGCGTGAAATATTGTGCTCTACAAAAGGTGTATGTGGGTTTCTGAACCTATCCTACATTTATCTTGAAATCAAAAGACATTCCACATAAAACTTGTGCATAGGTGAGAAACAATTTTTGACCATTTTCTCCATTAACTGCTACCCCAACTTACACCCTTTTGGTTCTGAATCAGCAAATTGGTGAATAAGTAATGAAAACAATATGTTGAAAAGAGTTGAGTTTGGTAGTATTTTGTTAAATCCATGACTTTATTACACTGACAAATGTATGTATATATATATATTATATATATATATATATATATACACGTACACACTAATTATGTACGTGTGTATACAACAAGTTAAATATGCATGTATTTTACTGTATGGTTTTCTATTTCTGCAGGTATAATTCATATTTGTATTATAAAATCAGTTTGGTTCGAACAAATTTCTGGGTTTCCTCTTCTTCTAGATGAGGGGTGGGCAAATTTTTCTCCCGAGGATGGAACATTCATAAGGTCTCTAAGTAGTAAGTGTGCTGCATTCGACGAAAAAACTAAATGTACTAAATAATAAAAGTTATTTTCACACAGAAATACAATTATTAATCATACAACTGTATTATTTGTTACACAAAGAAAGTAACAGATAAAAGTGAATTTAATGTTATGTTGCTTCGTAAATGTTACTGAACAGTTACTCAAATTCTTAATGAGATTTATGTAATTGCACACAATCCAACATTTGCACGCTGCACAAATAGAACTCACAAGCCACTTCTCTTCTAGATTATAGTTAATTATATACTCAACCAAAAAAGAAAGTATACACATTTTGAACAAAGATATTTTTACTATAGCCTTCGAAGGAATATATTGGCAAACACTTCAAACTTTTACTGGAATATTTTTTTCTTTTTCTTTTGGTTAAAATGTCACGTGGTCAAAAGAGGAAACTTAAAAATAGGTTTTTGGTCTGTAACATCTGAAATACGTTGTTAATAAGTGCATTTTCACTCATTTAGTATGATATGGTATCCATGTTACATAAAAAAACTAATTTTTAACAAATTAAGTTAACAATTGCAAGCCTGGAAATAATTTTTTGAGATGTTCCTGTCAAAATGTCCTATGTCAGTCAATTTGTGCTAGTCAGAAACGAAAACGTACCTGTCACAAAATTAAATTAAAATTTATAAAAATTAATGTTGAAATAAATAAATAGTTTTAAAGAATAAAGTGGGTTTTTTATTGCACACCTCATCATAGATATTTCAACTTCCAAATTTTCTTCATGTTTCAACCACATAGATGTATTTGTTTGTAACAAATTGTCACTTACCTATTTCAGAAAAGTACTCCATATACGAAAAATAAACTGCAAACATGCTGATAGTGCTGCGCAAACTTATTTCCGGTTTGGCTGTGAAGACCGTATCATGTTCGTAATACATTCAACAAGTTTTCGACATTTCTTACAAATGTGGATTTTAGTTTTCTTTGTTTTTACAAAGATTATATGTAATTATTCATCAGTAATTATGAATATTCTTAGTTAATGTGAACGGAAACTTCATGATACAATCAATAAATACTATTTGTCTAAAAAGTTGCATCATGCACATGTTCAATCGATAACATGTCATATCGGAAATATATATAAATTATAACACGTGGACAGTATGCTGATAATATCAAAGTGTATAAATACTCGAATGTAATGTTAATAAGATTTTTCTCAAATGTTGGATGGGTTGACATGAGGTATCAACAGAACTACAAATAGTGGGAGGCTAAAGTTTCGTTGAAAAACTATGCAATTTTGTTCAACGTCCTGCCTTCATGACCAATCACGTGACACCAGCATGCTATTTTGAAGCACAGGTCTGACCTCACATATTTTAGCAGCATATCCAAATCCCATTTACACCGCTAATTCTATATTATCAACAGATATCATTTAATGACACTGATGGGGGAAGGGACAGGACGTTAAAAAAAAAAAAAAAAAAAATCAAAATGTTTGGCGATTTCAAGCTAATGTTGCTGGTCATTTAGGTCATTCGGAATACGGCGGCTGATTATGGATTCGGAGAGTTCAAAGTATTATTTATAGTTATCGGGCTTGATTGGGTCTATTAATAGATTTACCCGGTAAATGCCATGGCGACTGTTCAGTTACCGCTAGGCATGTCTATGATACTCAAAATATGCATTTTAAACGTACACCATCGAACTGATTACACACAAAAACAACTGATTTTGTGGTGGACAAAATGACCGCTAATATTAAATTTGTGACTGACAAAGCTTGACAAATGACAATTTTGTACCGGACAATGTCCGTGACCGAGCACTTATTTCCAGGCTTGAACTGGGTATGGCCAGCAAACATAATTTCAAGCTAGCAGATATTTCTGTCAACTGACCTACTGAACCAGCAGTTATTTTACTGTTATACGGTATAATACATCAGCTTGATATTTAAATATCTATAAAATTGATACCACCAAAGGTGTAAATCATAAAGACTATATTTTACTATCATAATTGTTAGTTTTTTTGTGTTTTTATATATTTTAGTGGGATTTTTGTTTCCTTTTGTCATGGCTTGTTTGTTTGTTGTTGTTTTTTGTTTCTTTGGGGTGTGGGGGTTGTTGTAGTTGTGGGGTTTTTTTTTGGGGGGAGGGGGTATTGAAGTTTTTGCAGTGGGCCAAATGCTTTTTGATTTAGGCACACATAATTTATTTATAAGCTGCTGGTCTGATGGTTTAGGAGGAATTCCAGAAGACAGTTTCAACCTCTGGTCAAACAGGTATATTATATAAATGTTGAAGATACCTTTCATTTTCTCTGTGTCTTTCCATCAGCTTGAGCATGGTCCGTGGGGTCCTATCCTTCCTTGCTTGACTGGATGACCGACTTAAACTTCGAGGCGGTGTTGCAAATGCCTTTGTGTGATTTTCATCAAGACTGAATGAAGTATCACCCTTATCATACTGAGTCTAAAGTTAATTAGAATTGAAAATCTAAAAATAACTTATTTTATGTTTTTGTATTAAAACTTAGTGGTATTTGTTAAAATCCTGAAAAAACCCAATCCTTTTACTACAACAGTTGATGATTTTGCAAGGAACTTGTTAGAAAAAGCTTAAATAAACAAGAATTTAAAGGAATGTTTTTGTCTCAGGAATAAGGGCAGGGCCAGATTTAGACCATGGGGAGGGCCCAGGGCACACTTCCGGTTAGGGGATCCCTCACCATAGAAATTAAATTACATGACAAATAAAAAAAATGAACTGGAATGAATAAATAGAACTAATTTTATAATTATTATATATTTTTATAAAGGAAGTCCTTTGCCCCTTAAAATTCCAGTACTGGATAAGGGTCATTTAAATGTTACTCCTTTCCAGCATGTTTGTACTCCTTGTGTCAAAGATGAGGAGATGAGCATTAGTTTCTACCCCTGCACTAAAATGTTAAAACAATAATATATTAACCACAGCTACATGTAAGTGGTTCTTGAACTGATCTCACCGAGCTGATACTGAAAGGATGTTCCTGCAATGCTTCAGCAATAATGTGATCCTTCTTAACCTCTTCAGACATAGATGGAGAACAAGCATGGGTCAGACGAAATTCCTCTTTTGCTGCACAGTCAGTCTGAGCCTTCTTCAAACGGGAAAAAGGCAAATCATCAATCAGAAAATTTCCGTCCACTTCCACCTCTTCTCCAAGATGAGACTGTATGATTGGGTGGTAAACAAATTTGGTGTCCATAATTCTAAAATATAGGTATGAAAATTATCCATTTGTATTAAATTCAGGGGCTAGACCCCTGGACTCCCCCTTGGATCCGCGACTGTATAAATTTATATGCTTACACATTGTAAATTCATTTTTTACTCATGCTAATTTGTATATAAAAATAAAGAAAATGAACAAACTATTTCTAATATTATTTGTTCATAGACTTGCTGGACATTTTTTCTTAACAATAAGATAGCATTTATAATTTTAATACAGAAAAGGCCTAATACTAACCTCTATTCAATTGTAATGACCGTGAAGTTTGAATGTGTGAATCTATACAACTTGGAACCAAAAGAAACGTTTCCGGTTGAAAACGACATTTTGGAGGACTTTGTGGTATTACTATATACATAAAACATTATATGACCAAACAACACAAAATCGTTAGGTTACAGAACATCGTTTATTCATGATCCATGTTTCGAGACGTACCACGAAGATTGAGAGTACGCTGCTATAACTGATTGTTAGTGGATTTTCCACTTTGAAACAACCACAATTGTCCAGTATTGTGCATGAAATAAAAGTTAATGTTTAATAGAAAACAAATATTATTCAACAAGCATTCCGGTAAGTTAAAATTACAAAATTTATTTTGAAGAGGGGGAAAAGGTTCATCTTTCAAAATGACACGTGCGAAACTTAAAAAAGACGTAGCGGCCTATCCGACTTACCGTTACTCTTTTACGATCAATTCTTTAAGTTACAAAGGATTCCTGTGCAAAAAAATAGTTATTTTATAAAAACAATAACATATAACCAAATTAATTTTATATCAAATTTCATACTTTAAATAAAAATTAAAACGTATGTCTTGAAATTTCCCGCTCTGTCCCCTTTCTAAATACACTGTTTCCACGTGAATCATACGCATGTGCTCATTATCATATTCCGAACAATTACGAAATAGACCGAAACTGAACGAAATACACCTGCCGCAAAACAGGTGACGTTTAACACATGGGTAGTTAGTTCCTGAAAGTTGTTTAGAATAGCGATGGAGGGGGATTCGCCTGAAAAAACTTCTTATTTAAATGGTGTTGGTATGTAATTCTGATATAATCATAATATAACTCTATGCAAATAAGCATGACGAATATATTTATAAATTATAGGATGCACTTGGAAAATATGTTGCTCTCAATCTTCGCGGTCTCTAAATCTTCCGAGGTATAACTATCAAACATTTTGAAGAGTTTTTACTTACTGGGGTATGGATCTGATAAGTGCAAATAACCAAGTTTCAAAATTTCCATCTTGTAATTTTATAAATAAATACATTATACGCCATTTTGAAATAACGTATGCTCACCCCCACCCCTCCTTTCAATCTGACCACTAAATTACCATTTTATCACATTCTTGTTTGATGTTGACATGATTATGATGTTTGAAAGTTTACTAAATGGAATGTGTGGCGTGTATGGAGGCACAATAACACAAATTTATATATATATATTTAGGCCCTACACATTGAACATTTAGTTATTCATCATACAGTGACACTGTGTACCATTTGTTGAAGCATGTTGATGCTAATGTACCAATTGCAAACAAGTCATACTGACAAATTTACAACTCAGAATTTCCAAGCACACCAATGCTGTTTTAGTATCATTCAACAAGACTACTTGAAGTTACTGTCTCAGGATAAATGATCCAGTGTTTTGTTGAGCCAGAATACTGATGTGTTTAAGACACAAAGATAAAATAGTCATATGCAGATTTTGCTCTTCCATATTTTGTTCCAACTATTCATGATGTAACACATTGGAAGATATGTTTTACTACTTCCTTTGGAAAATGACTAATTTCGAAATAGCAGAATAGTGTATATTTCGACCATAGTCCAAGGATGGGGTCTAAGGTCGGAATGCCATTTTTAATATTATACGCTGATAATACAGCTTAACTCGTTTTGCATGTTGAATTGATTGGGTCCCGATTTTAATAATTTCGGTGGGAAAAATATAAACTATTAAAAAGAAAAGACCACTCAACTTGTAGAGTAAACCGTGTAAAATCATCCAAACAATTTTTTTTTATCCATTTTGTACGAATACACATCCTGCACCACACCTAAATAACAATTTAAATTCTTTGCGGCAACGATGGCTGTTGCTTGGATTGGTCTTTATAAAAACTATAATTTATTACTATGCAGAATCTGATTATTTTTTTAAACATTATTGGTACCAGGTGACATATCCCCTCAAATGGACGATGTCTACCGGATTCTGTATTAATCCGATAGACATTGTCCACTGGAGGTGATTTGTCTCCTGGTACCAATAATTTTTTTTTAATAATCCGATTCCACACTGTAATGAATTATAGCTTTTATAAAGACCAATCCAAGCGACAGCTATTGTTGCTGTGAAGAATATTGATAATGGCATTCCTACCTTAGAAATAAAAGAAAACAACAGATGAAAATAACGCATTTCATGAGATCTAAGTGCTTGGACTAATTTCGACCCCTGAAAGTAGTTAGTGTTTCTGATTCAAAATGATGCATTTTATGGTTTCAAATATTAATTGAAAAAAACAATACATAGAGAGTGACGTTTATTCATAATTCATGTTTCGATAAGTATCACGAAGATTGAGAGAACACTACTAACGGAAAAACTTTTTAACTGCGCTGTCACACTCAGTACTTAATAATATATATTCTTGTTTGTGTACATGTCTGCCCAAACAAAAATGCATGCTTGCTGCAAGGTAGTTGCAAGGCAGTACACGCAATTTGCAAGGTTGCGACTGGCTTGTGAGAACTAGTGAGCTTTCCTACTGGCCTGAATGTCAAAACAAAACAAAAACAAATTAAAAACCCACCATCAGTAACAACAAAAACTAAAAAATTTTTTTTTTAAATAAATGAAAGGTAATATGTGACCTGCTCTGGTGAAAGCAGTCGCATGTCGCAGAGGTCTGTTTTCCTTAATGAAGAAATGCACTACTAGGTCAACCATGGCATAAACTCTGGGGGAGGAATTGGGGAGGGACACATCCCCAACGTTTTGGACTGTGGGATGCCTTTATAATTATTCTTCCCACACTTTTTGCTTAAAAAAACTGAAATTAAAATGACTAAATAATAATCTTTTCCAGTATTTCTCTTTATGATATTAATGTAACATTTAGCCATGTGGTTTTAATGCAAATATACCGAAGTACACATGGGGTCTATTATAGTTTGAAGGTTTCTGCCGGAAAAGGCATTTCAAAAACCTTGGATTTTCAAAACAACTTGGAGGGGTATGCCTCCACCTCATCCCTCGGCTCCATCCCCCACTTCCAGGAAGCCACCCCCCCTTCCCTGTTCTGTCCCCATGCTGAGGTCAAAGCAGTATTTTGTTGTTTAATCTAGCATCTCAAACTAACTTTATTTAATTTATTCATCACAAATAATTTTTACCTATTTCATGCAAGTCACATCTATTAAGAGATAAAATATCTGAAACCCCTGACAAATATAATGATGATTAAATACTTCATAATTTGGGTGCCAGGTCTTCTAAACACACTATGAAATGAAAGCTGCTTTGTGTGGTTTTTAGCATATATTCTTTAGAACCTCTGTGATGGTCAGACCCATGACAATGAAATTATTCAGATAACTCGATAATGCATAATAATGTTTTGTTGAATCTGCACACACAATATAACATTAATTCAATGGCCATATAATTTGACTTTAACAAAAAACACATTCAGATCATAAAATTTACATGACAGAAATAATAAATTAATTATTGTGAATTCATAAAAATTTGTTGTGAAAATAAATTTGAAATTAATAATTTAGTAATTGTTGTAATTTATTCAAAAAAAATAATATTAATATTTTTTTTTCTTTAAATTATAATTTTTATTAAATGTTATAATTATAATCACAGAATTGAGGAGGAGGGTCCTGGGATCCTTGGGCTCTAACCTAGTTTTGCCGCTGGCCTGTTATCAGCTACATGTAGTACTGGCTAATTGAAAATATGTTATTTCTGTTTTAGCAAGCTTCTAATAAGCTGGGTGAAAGTTTGCAATAAGCTAGCAGAAAGCTTGTTATAAGCTTGTGCAAGATTGTCGCAAGTTGTCTGCCTGTGAACCGATCGGTCGTCGGATCAATCCTTCTCAGTGGACCCATTTGCAGTTTGGGCTATTTTCCATTCCAGCCAGTGGTCCACAAATGGTTCATCAAAGGCCATGGTATGCGCTATCCTGTCGGAAAGAATAGTCTAAGTGGCAGCAGCTGGTTTCCTCTAAATAAATATGTCAGAACGAACATATTAGCCAATGTTAAGATAAAAATCAATATGCTCTAGATGTGTCGTTAAATAAAACAAACTTTACTTTTTAGCTTGCCACTTAGTTCCAAATACCAGCTCATTATAATGTAGAATTGCAACCTTGTAAATTATCCTTGCTGCAATTTTTGTTGGTTTTAAAATTTTATGTATATTTATGTGTTATCTTAGAGTATCAAGTTGCTTGCTTAATATACATATATATATATATATAACCTCAGTTTGCAGTGTTGTCTGATCTTTTCCTTCTTTTCTTTACTTAATATAGATTTATAAACATAATAGGAGCTACGTGTATGCACTCTTTATATAAAAGTATATTCTTTTAATGTGCTTTTCATGTTTGAGCAGATAACTCTTACAACCTTCATAACTAACATTAACAACACTAACCTCTTAATAATACAGTTGCAGGAGTGTGGTGGTTGCCCACCTGTATCCCCACCTCTCACCTATTACACATATAATTAGATCTTTCAGGGCACAATATTACACGCGAACCGCCGTTCTGTTCGTGTGTCGGTTACACAAAATTAAATTTACTCAAACCGCAAATCTGTTACATTGTGACCTGTTGACGTTCAGAAATTAAAATTGGCAAACTTCACGATTACAGAAAGTTTATTCATGCAGACGTACAAGTATTCTGAATGAGTTATAGATACTTGATGTGCAGCGAACCAGTAGACAACGTTATATTGCAATAGTTGTAACTTGCGACTAGTCTAAACTAAAAAATGTTGAGTATAGAGTCCAGCCAAATGTTTTAATGAAATGTCCATGGACGCTGGGGATAGCTAAATTATCTGTTGCTATTTCATCTTTAGGAATATAATTATGCTGACATAATAATGGATTGCCTATAATTTTACAAATGCTGAAAACGGTTTTTACATAAACAGGTCTTACAAAAGTTTTAAAATACCCACTTCGCAGAAAAAAACAACACATTTGGAACAATACTGTAGATTTAAAGTGAAAGTAGATTGGACAGCGCGAAACAAAAAAAGGAAGTGTTCATTAGCAAACTTTATATAAAAAACTATTTTATAAATTGTTTTCTTTTGTATTTTGTTTTAACTTTGTTTGAGCTAAAAATTATGTATTTAAAACATAATTTCAACGTAACTTTGAGGTAAGCGATCCGGTAACCCATACATGTAGGTTATGCAAATATAATTCACGTAACCAAACTATGGGTTACCTACGTAAAAACCATGTGAACCGACTTCCAGTTACCTCTGATTTCTAAATATTGTCCCCTGGATCTTTACCCAGATTTGATACCCCACCTCTCAAGTATTAAATTTCTGGACACTATCATTTGACCCCTTCTTTCAAAATTCTTGTATTCTATAATAAAATTGGTATAATTAAAAAATTTTAAAAATTATTTTCCAGTACATAAAACATCTTTTAAATCATATATATTATGTATAAAGTGATTTTCACTTGTCAGGACAGACAACTGCTTACATGTATTTCAAACACTGGTTAAATGTCTTTCCTTTCCCAAACTGTGCAAGCGGTCATTTTCCAAAATGGCATACCAAATAAAGAACTTGGTATATCTTGCATTTTATGTTGCCTAAAACAGTAACTTATATTTTCAGTTATGGAGTTTATAAGGATACAACAAATTTATTTCTCTTAATTACAAGTATTTAAAGTAAATTTATAAAGCTGATTTACAATATGGTTGACTATGAATAATGTAATAAAATATATATAATAAACAATATAAAAATTATGAATATCGTAAAAACAAATTCAGTATATATATTATGAATGAAAAAAGAAATTTATTATTAAAATCAGTTTCTCTTAAAATTTTAAAATGAGTTGTGGGTGGAATTGAAATGATTTCACCACATCCTTATTATGAAACACACTACGAGTATCGTTATCTCTAACAAGCTGAAGGTGTGGACATTTCAATAAAATATGATACAAAGTCAGTACACATTGACAGTGCCAGTGCCCATGCTAAGAAAATATGACACAAAGTCAGTACACATTGACAGTGCCCATGCTAAGATGGAGAATCGTTTTTTAAAATAAAAATAGTGGTTAATACAATAATACAAGATAAGAACAACATAAGACAACTTCATCCCTTCTTGACCATCTGTAAGAGGACTGCCAAACTCCCAAGACTTGCTTGACAGAATGAGCCTTGTTCACACCCACATTGTTCCACTGACCATGGCAGTTAAAATGTATTTGCAGGGGTGCAGAAATGGAGAATTTTTCACTAGCCCACCAGATCCAAGTAAAATTTACTAGCCCACCAGAATTTCTACTAGTCTGCCAGCCTATAGAACAATATATAATTTTTAACAACAGAGCAAATGTATAAAATTGTATCTGCGGTTTCATGAACTTTTATGCTTTCCAGTTTGAATATTGAGTTTCCAACAACAAAAGGTTTATCCTTCGTTTTTTTCTGTTTTGTTTTCTCTGTAATCCCTACAGAAATTGAACATGGTGTTTTTTTAGGAATCATACATTAACCACTCGGCATAGTGTAACTGCTCGGCAACTTCCGGTACCACAGAAACTAAAACTATTATTTGGCGACTGCGCTGATGCGAGAAATAAGACAGCTGAGAGTCTTTAATTAACAAAACTACGTTGATGCTGTACATGTATTGTGAATTTCATCATCATTCTGTACCCTTTGTTTAAATGATTTCGAATTCTTTATATGGCTTATACCGAGTAGTGGATTCGAAGAAAGAAAAATAATTAAAATTAAATTAAATTACTGTCAATGAGAAAATACAGATCAGCAGTCGGACTGGTAGTTGCATTTTTTAACTCTTCCGTCAGAATTTTTACTCACCTTTGGCGAGCAGGCAAGTACTTTCTGTACCCTTGATTTGTTAATATAAAATTTAAAATCTGTATGTGGAATACTCATATTGGCACAAGTCAAATTCAGAGCAGCCTACAGTACCTGGCTGCAGGGGTCAAACTTCTGTTTTTGGGGGAGGGGGAGGGGGGCACAGCGATTATTGCCTTGGATTCCCAGAAATCAAGAGGGCACCAAGGCAATATTAAGGGCACAATTGCAAATGTGAGATTTCTGTGGGGCAAGCGGGAAAAAAGGGCAGAGCAGTATTTGCCTTTGTTAGAAATGAAAATGAGAGGGGCAGAGGGACTGGGCAGCATGGCAAATGCTTTGGTGAAATTCGACCCCTGTGACTGGACACCCAACAAAAACCTTCTTCTTTTATTTGATGATAAAAATACACTTTCATATCACTAGATCCCATATCACTATCCCAATTAAGAGATGGTCCAGCTTCATATTTTTTAAAACTTGAACACATGAAAGAGTTTGGATGCATCTAAATTTTCAATTTTGTCTAGGGCAATGTGTATTGCTTGTGTTTCAGCAGTAAAAATGGATGCCAAATCAGGCAGTCCAAAATGTTAATACACACTTCTCATAATACATTTGGGCAAGATCAAGCAAAATGCAACATTTGGGAAAAAATACAGTTTTGTAGTACAGGATCCTGATTGGTATTGTTAGAAAACTGCTAATGTCTAGTTTCTAGAACTGTTTACATTTTAAAGATAAACCAATCCACTAAAAAGTTGTACTAATTTTAGCATATCCTATTTTATTGTTCAATAGACATCACAGAGTAACTTTTTATGAAAAATATAGCCTTTTTTTTAATGATTTTTCACTCATTAAGTATTTTAAATAATTAGTGGTAACAAGTTAAAAAATACTGTAATGTCCTTTCATCAACTGTCCCTCAATGACCAAAAAAACTTGTTTTAAAAAAATATATTACTGAAGCAATTTTTTTTTTTACATGCTATCATCATGAAATGGTTTGGGATTATGAATAAATGACAACTTTTTTTTTTTTAAATCACTTTAATTTAGTCAGTATCACTAATTAAAAAACTGTCCCTCCATCACCAACAATATAGAAACATTAACTTTTCACATTATTTTATTTGATAACATCAACTCATTTGATACAACTAATAAACACATCAAATATATATATGTTACTTAAAATGACTAAAAGCATTTGATGTTTGACAATAAACCTTTGCAATACACAAACAATAAACTTCTGCAATACATAAACTCGGCTAATCCTTTGAGCCCATTCCAGAAAAGTATTGCAGGTGCTAATTAGGGGCAATAAAATGTCTATGATCATGAGAAAAAGGGCAGTTAAAGATGCAGGTGTGATAAGTGTGATATTTGAAACAGAAACAGAAAAGATTTCTTTGCTTTGTACTTGCTTTGATCTGACTGTGTTTATTTCATAGAATACACAGAACCCTTTTATAAATAAAATAATTCGATTCATTGTCAGTTCACATTAAATTAAAATATTTTAGGCTGACCGTTCACAATTTACATACCCTGTTAAATTAAAATTAAAGACATTATTTTAAAAGTCCCTCCATTTATTAAAGCAGTTAATTATCCTCCATTCATTTCACTCTATCTTTAGCCCACTTTTTCTCCCCTGGCTTGGCGTCCTTCCTTTAAGACGTTGCTTTTTGGGGGTTTTCTTTTTCTTTTTGACGGGTGGGGGTGCCTGAATCTGATGGATAAGGGCATGGTTCAAAATTTAAGCTCGACTTGTTTACTTTAATTGCATTAGACAACTAGTACAAATGCCTTACCAGTGCTGAAAAGATAGGAAAGTTATATCTGAAGAAAAAGGAAAGCTAGAAAATTGCAATTATGAAGGTTTGTTTTGTTTAACAACACCACTAGAGCACACTGATTTATTAACGATCAGCTATTGGATGTCAAACATTTGGTTATTTTGACACATGAAGTGTGAGCCAGCCCTAAACGGGTTTTGAACCACTGTAATCAGTTTGAGAGTCTGACGTTCCACCATTGGACCACCGAGGCTCACTTAGGAAGCACCAAAACCATACAGGTCATGTACTAATGTAGTGTTTGAGAAATAAACACCAGTCTGCGACACACACACACCTCCCCCCCCCCCCCAATCCCAATATTTAACCACTGGGTGTATGTAAATAATGTTTCTAATAACTGAATTAATAATATATTGAGTTAGAAATCAATTTGGAGTCACAGAATGTGAAATAAAGTATTAAAAAAGTAATAAAAAACAAAATGTGTCCCTCCATAACTTTTCAATGTCTCTCCATTACCATGCTTTTCTTTTAATTAAACATATAATTAATGACTTACATATTTCAGAGTTATATATTTATTTGAACAATATATTAGCTTGATTTTAGTACTACATTTAATGATATTGGTAAAGTAAAGTTTGTTTTATTTAACGACGCCTCTAGAGCACATTGATTTTTAATCTTATCAGCAGCTATTGGACGT
>JAULBS010043294.1:0-23763 GCA_032355785.1 Symmetromphalus regularis
GGTGCATGAATCATGTGTATTAAAATGAATATGTCAGATTACTTGCTTTATTATATTTGGACATGATTGTGGAAAAAACCTAACCGGTACTAAGACCACCCCGCTATTACGACCAATTTTAATAAGTCCCGCTGGTGGTCGTAATAGCGGAGTTTCACTGTAATACTATTTATTTATTTGAAAGAAAATAGTTTGTGGAAGACTGTCATGAAGTCCAACTTTAAAAAAAATTCAACCTGTACATGAAAACCACCAGACTTGAACAACTCACCCTATTATATAGTCCTCTGTTGTAACTCTCATATTCGCCCCATTTATTTGGCTTACTAGTATTTATCCAGTCAGTCCACTCGTATTCATCAGGATCCACATCAGAGGCTGAAAAAATTAAGACAATCTATTTTTAGACTGGTTTAACATAAATTCTATAGGATGAATAAAACAAATTGAGGTTTCCTATCATGAGAAAAAGAAATGGTAGAGTCCAGATACCCTAAACCTCTCTCTGGAACCAGTTATGAAAACAAATTAAAGTCTCCTATTTTTTGTCTGAATTACTATATACATGTATTCGTGAGATTAAACAACTTCCATCCCGACCAATTGTAGTTGGCAGACATCGTCTGACTGCAAATTATGTAACATCCCCTTCCAATGCTGGTGTATACTTACTGTATTCACAGCAATATGGAATTCGTTTGTCACAGTCAGCAAGCCTAGGTTTTCCAGATAAATAGTGTCGGTAGTCAATCATAACACAATTATTAGTTTTATCATTTCCACCCAATTTGTCCTCTTCAACCTCCTCTCTCAAGATGGCTGCAGTCTTCCTTCCTCTATATCTATTTGCAAACAATGATCCACCAGCAAGTTGGAGGAACTCTTTAACAGCATCCAGTTCTGCTCCAGATCTAATCGTCATTCTTGAATATTTAACAGTGCTCTTGAAAGTTACCTAATAATAAATCACATTGCAATTAATGAATCATGTTCAAATTTGAAATAAAGAAAAGTGTTATCTTGTTCAAAATCATATAATTACATGTATACTGAAACAAAGAAGAAATTATACATTTTATGGAAGTGAGATCATTTAATTAAATATTTAACTGATGTTTAGGAATAAAAAGAATGCAGAATATATATATAGCACAATACATCTGCTGATAACTGGATCCCAGCCACTGTTTTATATTGTCAACAACAATACAGTTTCAAAAGATAATGTAAATAAATATGTGATATTTTATTTCTGCATACCTCTAACACGAGTAGCTGAACTTTTTTCATGTTTGTTAACATTGTTAATTGTGTGTATATGTTTCATTACCATTCATTATAAATTTATTCAATAGGATTCAAATCTGAGGATTATGTTGGACAGT
The DNA here is from genome assembly GCA_032355785.1 of Symmetromphalus regularis. Classification (NCBI taxonomy): domain Eukaryota; kingdom Metazoa; phylum Mollusca; class Gastropoda; order Neomphalida; family Neomphalidae; genus Symmetromphalus; species Symmetromphalus regularis. The sequence continues at coordinate 1,386 of JAULBS010043294.1, forward strand.
ACATATTGTTACTTTTCTGGTAAATATTCAAGTAATTGTAGTTATTAATTAAATTTAGCATGCGCTTGTTGCACTTTTAATGGTAAAATATTGTGTTAATTCTGATTACTGAAGTAAGATATGTTTAAACATTTTTGACAGCTCTCTGGGAATGTCTTTCCTTCTTTAAAAAGAAATTATGGTCTTTAAAAAAAAAAAATCATTTTGATTTGTTTTTTAAACTGAGCTAATACACGGATTTGGGCTCAGTTCTTTAAATATGTGAAAAATGTAGGTGGGCTTATTCACCAGCATGGGCTTATTCCTAGTCAAATACAGTAAGTTATAATAGACAACTCTTCATACTTCATTCTGTTCATGCATGAGAAACTGGCCTTTTTGTGACAAGCTATTGTAACCGGAGATTGTCGAAAACAGTATTTTGACTTTTAGTTCATTTTATAAGATGGTCACATTTTAAAGGCTGGTTCTGGAGAGAGAAAAGACTGTCTTATAGCCAAACAAATATGGTAATACAAAGAAATAAAACCAAAGAAAGAAAAATGACAGAAAAAAAAGAAAAGAAAGAAAAATAATTTTGAATATTCTGTATCATGCAAAATACCTTTCCATTATCATCAATATATTCAATCTCTCCCGACTGTTTAATGAACCTGGCAAAAGGTATGTTGATTCCTTGAATCCATATGTCTTTGTCTTTACCTGAATAATTACAAAGGAAAACAATATTTGTCTAATGACATCCCAGCTAATCAACAACTATTAGGTGTTAAAGGTACTGCATTTCTAAGAAATTTCATCACATACATGTGGAAGAAACCTGCTTCTCTTCAGAATTGAAAATCACTGTATACACCTATATATACAGGATGCCATATGCCATAGCCTTTGTACAGCAAATATGGACTATTAGTTGCAAAGAGAAATAGCACGCTCAGGTGGATGCTCTATTTCTAAGATACACCCTGTTCTGAATAATTATGAAAACTATAATTAAAATTATATTCTATGTGTTTTCTTTGCTGATTATAAACAATTCATGAAAATATTGGATATGAAAAACTGAGAATTTATTAACATTATGATGATCAATTACTACATATAGACAATATGCATGATCAGCCCTTGAAATTCAAATTTATGACAGCACATAAATGCTATTGCTAAGTAGTTTTGAAATGGCAATTTCAAGAAAATGAGCATGATGCATCTAAATGTTATATATCTGGGACAGCAGTATAATGCTGTCCCAAATCAGTTATACAGCAGCTTTTACAGTGGCATTGCCGATTGGCACTTTGAAATACTAGGGCTGATAATAAAAATCAAAACATTGATATTTTTATTAAATATCAAAGTTCATTATATCAGTTAACAGTTCCAACGTGACTGTATCAAAGACAATATTAATAAATAATACAACAATGCTCCAAATATTCGTGGATTGTTTGATTCGCATTACATCCTCTGGTTCCCGTATGAAAATGTCTGAATGGTTTGAAAACACGATCCTAATATAAATGGTATAACATGAGAACTCATTTAATAACCTTCGCGATCATTTATTTATATTTAGTTTGTTCAACATTTTCCCATGTATTATGCGCATCCCCCACTTTAAATTATCATTTCAAGGAAGAAAATCACAAACCATAGTATAATGCACACCATTTTTTAAAACTACAAAAACTGATGGTTAATGCAATAGTATCTGGTACTTTCATATATTTCCTTTTCAATGGAAATGGCCGATTCAAAGGTTAAGGAAACAACAACCATGGCAAGCTTCAGAATTTGGAATTACAAGGGCAAAGCCATGATAGCCTTTAAAAATTATGAAATGAAGGGCACCAAGGCTAACCTAAACGACACCAAGGCAACTTCCATCAAGGTTTTCAAAGGGTACCAAGGCAGTTTTATTTAAGAACTCATGTTAGCTACTGAAGAACTTAAAAGTAATTTTATTGTATCGGCAATTAGTAAGATTAACAAATGTGAACTAAATTATATAGAATATCTTCATATTATCACACAATATAGATGTAGTTTACACACAGTGACGTAGGATGGATTTTTAAAGTGGGGTGGGTTGGTAATTTTTATGGATGAGTAAAATGTGTTATGTAAGACCATGGGTGTCATGCACCACAAGGAATATTTAAAAAATATTAACTCTCTTTTTAGTGATTCAGGCTTGTTTTTTGCTTATTTTTGGCAAGAGATATTTTTAACCATATAAAAAACTGGTGGAAAAAGTGGGAGGCTAAGCCTGAACAATATATTTTAAAATATTTAATTAACTATCACATTGTAAAACTGACAACATGAAAATAGCATGCACACACATGCGCACACATTCATTTAGCAAAAGCTACCCTAAACAATAGGCCTTTAAATGTTCAATGTTAAAATTTAATTTTTAAATCACATGTATATTTTTAATATTTAAAATTTACTAATTTTTCTAATTTAGTATCATTATTAATTTGTGGAGACTGTCAGAATAATGCCAATGGAGGTGCTGGAACACTTACTGTTGATTTATTAATTATTTTACAAAAATAAATAAACAAAACAATTATAAAACCTGCACATTTGATTGCCAGAAAACAATCACTTTATTTTTGAATGACACTTAGAAAGCTATGAGACATTGTGGATTTTTTCCACAGTAAAGGTGGAGGTCTCATTAAGATTTCATTAAATTTTTATTTATGAAAAGAACACACAAAAAGAAACCACGATCAACGGCCACTTAGGGTTAAAGACATTTCATATTAAAAAGAAAACATAATTATACATAAAATGGGCACCATGGCAAATGCATAAAAAGAGCGTGGCTATCCATAGCCGTAAAATAACTGGAATTTTAAGAGCATCACGACAAAAGCCCAAAGCCGTACGGCATTTGCCGTGACAGCCATGTTGAATTTCGAACCCTGGCATGGCATGAATGCCTTTATAATTTTATTTTACATTTATTACCACCATCACTTGTTGCACAACAGAAAGTAGTTATACAACAGCACAGCTATTTTCATAAGGGTTTTGATGCTTTGTTTTAATGAACACTATCTATAACCTGTGGTACAGTAAAACTACCAATTGCAATTGATGATTTTTAGTCCATGAACATTGGGAGCTTTTTCAAAGATATTTTTGTAGTTTTTTTGTATGATGCGCACTCCTCATTTTTAACATGCATTTTAAAGTGAAAATGTTTGTATAATACGTGGGAAAATACGAAATATATAGACAGTAATTGGTCTTACATCTTCTGTTGAACCTTGCTATTCGTCTGAGACCAGAAATGATATTGTTCATCTTGTACAGTTCTCCGCCAATCTTGCTGCATCTTGCTGCTGCTTCAACAAATGTGGTACTGGACCTCGAGCAATAGATACACTTGCCTTCCACAGATCTGAATGGGTATGGACAACTGACCACACTAGCCACATCTGTTTAAATTACAAAGCAATGGTAAAACACAAAAATAGGTCTGAATATCTGATTCTAATAGTTAAAATGTTCAGTTGAATAGCCAAACATGCATATATTGTATCAAATCAATAGAATTATTATCGCAATTGAAATCACAATTATGACCATGTCTGCCAAAAAGGTAAATCCAGTTATAAACAAATCACATGTCTCAGGCCTTTCAAAATTGCACAATCATTTCATTTGTGTGTAGTTTCATGATATACAAGATACTTCATTTACAAGAAATTATATTTTATAAATGGGTTACGCAAAATGAAAATTTTCAATTCTTACATAGTTAGATTTCATGATTATTGCAATAGCCCTAAGTAATTGGGGGTATTATGCCTTTAAAAAGTATTCATACTAATGCATTCTTTGAGGAAATCATGTCGTCCATAACGATTATGACATGGTTTTCCTTTCCTACAGTGACACTGTCGTCTTCTGTTACATTTGGCTTGATGTGGACAACCACTGGGAATGCCAGCTACACGAATGATCCTGCCATTGTTACACCTGTATGCATCTCTACATCCCCTCTTCTTAAAGAATCCTTCACGATGCTAAAAACAAAAAAAAAGGAAATAAAACAAATATTTAGTGCCAATTGTTGCTCCTGCTGATAGCATGTGATGATAATGATGATGACAATGATGGTGCTGATGATACAGACATCAAAAGAAACTGGGCCTGTATTTTTGAAGCTGTCTTAGCACTACCATATAGTAAAACTGTCTTAATAACTTTGACATATGTCATAGCCTCTTTTGGAAGCTGTCTTACATGTAGCTCCAATTATTTAATTCATCATAAATACATAGTAGACCTACAATAGGTTCCTACCTATCTTAATGCAGGAATCAATATAGCGGCTTATCTATTAACTGATGAATTTGTGAAAGATAATCATTAAAACAGTTTAACAGATTTGAAAATGGCTGCTAAAACTTTTCAGGCTATCAATAAAATTGTAAACTTGGAAATAATGTTTTATTGCATTTAAGATAAAAGTATGATTTTAAAAAAAGAAGGTTTTGGTATTAATGTATTAACATTAATTTTAAATGAATGTAGCTATCTTTTTAATTCTTGTTAAACACATATTTTCTGTGTATGATGTTTTAAAATTATGTATCAAGGGCACTTTGAATCTCAAATGGGGAGTATACTACCCTAAAACACCTGTGTACCTGCATCTATTACCTTAATATAGTAAATTTAAAAAGAATTCTCTTTCACCGGTTATAGTAAGATTGAGTATGGATCTAAGATTGCTTTATAGCTGTGGTCTTTCCTCTACAAAGTTATTTCCTGTTAATAACTAAAAATCACTTGTAGGATATGGTTGTGTGTTCATACACAAATAATTTATTTATTTATTTAATGACCCCTTCCACCCCCAGCACAAAAGAAAACATCGGCTAATGGGGGTCACACTATGGAAACTTCAAACATTTATCTTAACATACACGTATATACATTTTTTTCCAAACATTTATACAAACAAATCAATGATATCAAAATGTATACACAATATATTAACTTGAAAAAACCAACTATGACCATGAAAAAACCCAATTTCTATAAAAAGACTAGATAAAATTTCAGAAGATGTTAATGGTCGAGGCATTTCATGTTTATGGCTGGCAAACAACAATTTTAGATGTATTTATATGTTCTAAATAGATTTGCCCAACTGCATTTTTAACGGTTAACCCGTAAACATAACAAATCCAAAATGGCCACCACCTAAACTTGACAAATTCATTTTGGGTCATATTTTTGGTAACAAACATGGTAAGAACATAAATCAAACTTATTTTTGTAGGTTTTCAGGTACAAGGAATCCGTTGAGATCATTATTTAACCCTCAATATGCCAAGAAATTAAGATGGCTGCCATATTAGGGCCAATTTCATCAATCATTGTGTGCGATTATTACTAAGACTTTTATAAATTAGTGATTGAACTTCATCATAATGTCATGGTTCTGATATGGGGTATATTAAATGTCAAAGATACAGTTATAGTTATATTTTGTTACTGATCAACTTTGTACAGGAATGCAAATAAGCTTCATAATGAATTATTACTACATGTACTATATACATTGTTGCATATCAATAGTATAATGCATAAATGGTTGTCAACATTTCGTTTATTTTACAACTTGCTTATATCAAATGACAACACACAAATAATACATGTAAAGCATTTCAGAAATATGTCCATAGTTATGTTGTTACATTACATCACTATTTTGTGTAAAACCACTTGGGGTAACTCAGTTCATGTGTCATCAGGTAGAATGTTCCGACATTCAGCGCCATGCTTGTGATATTTGCAAGCTTCAATACACAGTAAGCTCATTTTTCTGCAATTGCAGAGCTTACTCAGGCATCCCTTGGTACACCCACATGAGATGATCTCTGAGCATGCTTTTGGAATGGGTGGTAGAGACAGAAGTCGCGGTACTAACTGTCCATCCTTACGATCCAAACCCATATCTGTTACAGTGGGAAGAACTGGAGAAGGCACATGGGCTTGTATCCAGACACTTGCTTGGTAATGGCATTGCTCGATGTGAAATCGTGTTGTATCCAATGTTGGAGGTAGAGCTTCTTGTGCTTGTTCTATATAGAACAGTTTAACTTGTGCCTCATCACACGTGTCTGCTTCGGGTACTCCATATAGCTGACAGATGAACATCTCTGCCGATTTAATGATGTCTTCGGTGAATGGCCCTTCCCCAGATGACTCAAGTTTTTGTGGTGATGCTAGAAGACACACCATGCCGTCTTTTCTTGCTGTGTCCAAGTTGAGAAACACTGTAACATCCAGTGATTGAGTGAAAAACTAGTATTGATGATACTTGCTTGATGGGTATTTGATGACGATTGTCATGTATTGGGATATATTTTGGATGTTTTGATGTGCCAGCTTTCATCAGCATATTCGTACATCCTATTTTGTCACAGTGAGTCAGCAGCAACACAAGGACGATCGGTATCGCGTATGTACACAACCATTGACTCCATACGAGCATGAATACAGTGGAAAACTAGACGTGTATCTGCTTCCTCGTGATCGGTCTCAAGCATGGACAGGTTTAGTGTCTGATCTGAAGACTTGACGATTGTAGCTTTGGAGAATCCTCCAGCAACCACCATTGTTTGATCACTAGGGCTGTGATCGATCAGATAGTTCGACAGTAACAATGCCAGATCTGTCCATGCTTGAGGCCGATCACAAGGAAGCTGATACACGTCCAATTTTGCACTATATTCATGCTCATATGGAGTCAATGGTTGTATAAGTACAGAATACCAATGTCCTTGTGTTGCTGCTCGCTCACTATGACAAAATGAGATGTACGAATCTGCTGATGAAAGCTGGCACATCAAAACATCCAAATCATATCCCAATACATGACATTCGTCGTCAAATACCCATCGCACAAGTACCATCAATTCTAGCTTTTCACGCAATCACTAGATGTGACAGTGTTTATAAACTCAGAATTAGTTGACCCCACCCTAATTTTAAAAGATCTGTCATTTAAAAAATGACTTATGAAGTCGGGTGGATGATCTCTTAGGCCAAAGTCATGGAGCTCCCTTAAAATCCCGTACTTCCATGTTGTGTCATAGGCTTTCTCCATATAAAAAATATGGAAACTAAATATTGGTTGAGGACGAAAACCTCCCTGACAAATATTTCAAAATGTATGAGAGGATCAACCATGCTTCGTTTGCATCTGAAACCCACATTGCATATTAGTAAGCAATTTGTATGATTCAAGAAACCAAACAAGTCAATGAATGATCATTCGCTCCATAGTTTTACATATATGGCTTGTAAGAGCAATAGGGCTATAGCTGGAAGGATTTAATGGATCCTTTCCAGGTTTAGGAATAGGAATAATACATTTTCCCCCCCAATCCGAAAGAAAAGCACCAGAAACCCCTATTTTATTAAATATGCAAATTTTCCAAAGACTGAAAGGCAAATGAGGAAGCATAGCGACAATCAAAATGTAACTGATATTATATTTCTAAAGACGGAATTCCATTTGAAAATGGAAATTTGACATCCACGAATATGTTAAGAAGAACCAAAAGAGATGATACAGGTAAATGTTTAAGAAGCTGATAGTGAATATCATCTCAACCCATTGTGGTATCATGAGATCTGTGAAGAGCATCTCATAGCTCTTCAACAGAAAATAACTCGTTTTATACCTCAGTATTTCCAAATGTACATGTAAAGTCAATAGATTGCTTTTCAGCTTTATTTCTGTTAGAAAGAAAAGAATCTGTACAAAAAGCAGAAGAAGAATTATAAGAAAAATTGTCTGTAAAGGACTGGCTATATCACATTGAGAAGTGGCATTTGTGTCATTGACAGACAAGTGACAAATAGTATTACTGAATTCTTTCCCTTTAGTTTTACGAATCCTATTCCAGACAGATTTAGTTAAGTCTGAGAATTCAACTTGGAGACATAATCTCTTCAAGATGATTTCTTACTGTCTAATCTCTCTATGAGCCTTAGCATATGCAAGTAATAGAAATGTCGAAAACATCAAATTTTGTAGGTAGTAGTTTTTGAGGGCAATAACTAAATATTTTATGCTCAAACAATGCTGATTTTCAGTATGTTTAAATCCTCATATAATGTCTTTGTCCAGTGTAATTTTTGCAATTTTTATCATGTTCTTTTTTAATATCATTTATTTACACATTTATAATTTAAATTCAATGGCAGTGTGTAATCCAAAAGAATTTCCTCATGATTCCACCAAAACATCACCCATCTTTTTCCCCACTTAAACATGTTTCCATTTGTGTTTACAAGAGGTATCATAAATCTAGCATTCTAAGAGAACTTTATGATAGCTTCAAAAATGCACTGTATCTTTAAATTAGACATTCGTAAATCACTCTTAACTATCTACAATCAATTGTAGCTAAGAAAGCTTCAAAAATACAAGCTCATTATCTGAGTTGCATGATGGCAGCTGCATTCTTTTGACTTAAAGGAACACACTCAGTTAAAATGTTTATGAAGGACTGCCAATTTATGCAAAAATGAGAACATGGGCGTAAATTGTGGGGGGGGGAAGAGACACCTATATAATTATCCCCCCCCCCACTTTTTACTTAGAAAAACTGAATATTTCAGTGAAATTAAAATGCCTAAATAATAATCTTTACCAGTATTTCTCTTTATTGTATCAATGTAACACTTAACCATGTCGTCTTAGTGCAAATATACCGATGTACACAAGTGGTCTATAAAATTGGGGGGAAGGGGGGTTACCGGGATGGTCCGTCCCCCCCACTTTTTGGACAAGGGTGTCTTCCATCCCCACCACACCCACACTTTCAGGAACGGATTTTCGCCCTTGAATTAGAATGTCCTTTTAACACCCTAACCTAACACCACGAGAGTCATGCTTGTCCTGGATGTGCGTATATTGTGAAACAAAGAAAACAAAACTATTAACAAATTGCTTGTTTACAGCAAATCTGCACACATATTGTTCTGGTAAATATACTTACTCTGTATCTGTGTCCATTTAACTTGCAGGACCTCCTGTATCTTCCTGTAGAAAAACAAACATCATATTTTAAAAGTTTCTGCAACTTTAATTTCACATATGGTACCTCTAAATTGTGGTACAATAATCTTCAAAATATTCTGTCATTCTATATGGCTAATTAGAGAAAGCTGAATAGTTAAAAGTGTATAGCAGTATAGTACTAATACAAAAAAGCTGTATTTCTACTATTGTTACTCAAACTACATCCGAAGGGCTGATGTAGGAATTTTAGATGGAGAGCATTTAAAAAATATTTTCATACAATTTTAATATTGGAGGGAGGTCGAAATTATAATGGGAAAAATAACTGGTGGCCAAATGTGAAGTGGATTTTGCCCAAATGAACTCTATTCCACCATCCATTCATCCAAATCTTACATAAAATAAATGGCGACACAATTTTTTTTTAATGATTAATTCCTGATTCAAATCAGATCGGTTTAAATAAAATGGATGTTTAAATAATTATAAATATCATTAGGATATTATATAATAATATGACTAATTATATTCTACAAGTGGAAACCTAGTAATAATAAAAACTAAAATGTTATGCTTCCTTTCGAACATTTCCATATTCAAATGAATAATGATATAAATGTGAAATTTGTATACATACATGTAAATACTATTATTGTAAAATGAACAATAGGGTTCAATTATAATGAATTGCCTTTTAAATATTGCAAAATATGTATAAAATATACAAAAACCTTTTATTTTATAAATGTTATTATATTACACTGCTGGTATACCAATAAAATGTACAGGAACAAGACTTTTTAAAATCCGTTTTAGTATATACAGAAATTAAATTTAATATTTAAAACACACACACACAAACTTGAACTTTTTGTTTAATTTTCAGAACAATGTTTTTTTATTATGCTACCACGTAGTCCAAATATTATTGTTAAATATGTGCCATTTGTCATGTTAATCAGTAAACTTGTAAGCATGTTTGTATTAAAACTGCAATCTCTAAAATATTTTCAGTATTTAACCATTTAGTAGAGATCATTCAAGTTTGTTTCATGTCCATTATGCACCATTATTCTGTTTTCCTTTATCCTTTCTTATCTGTGTAAGATAAAAATGCACTAACTGAAATGTGACTAAGCCACTTTTTAACTTGTGCATATCTCTATTGCTTGACCTGTGTTGAAAAATGACAGTGAGTATTGATGGTATCTACTGATAGGGATGACAAACACGTTTATTAAACAGCCATTGAGTTTCTATTATGCAGCAGTAAAACATGCAATAAGATTAGAAGATTGCTGCATTAAACATACTTAAATATACTTACAGTACTAGTCATGTCTATCTTTACCAACACAAGATTTCTGGTTGTTTTAACCAACACCAAAAATACACATTTATGGAGAGTAATGATAAATCAAAGGTGCAGTTTATAAATACTGAATGGTACAAACCTGTGCAATTAAATAAAATGAAAGTAATTATTTCAAGCTAATTAAATGTGCAATTTGGAGGATTTCAAGCTAATTAAACAGAAAATAATATTAAAAAAATATATTTTACATATATATAATATATATACACAGTGAAACTCTGCTATTATGACCACCAGTGGGACTTATTCAAATTGGTCTTAATAGCATGGTGGTCTTAGTAACAGGTTAGACTTTTCCCCCAAACATGTCCAAATATAATAAAGCAAGTAATCTGACATATCATTCATTTTAATACAGACGATTCATGCACCAATACAACACTCTAAATAAGCACTATGAAAAAGACAATTATAACACTTTGTTTTCAGTTACTTTGACGAATTATACGAAAAACCTGTCTATAGTTTACAGCGGTTAGGAACACCTCTTTTGTTATCTACTGAATTAGTCTGTCAGTTTATTTGGGTAGTATTCTAATTAAAAATTAGCCATGAGTTGACGGTAAATCACTAAGAATATACTAGTGTCAAGTCTGTCAACCCATCTTCAGAGTTATCAGTCTCGGCATCGCCTACACTATTACAATGTGTTTAACTTACAATGGACCTGTTACTGTAATACCAAAGTGTACCGGCTTGACTAACAACAATTACAAGCTACATCATTCAGAGCATTACATTGCATCATTAATATTAAAATGCTGGCAATGTTTTCCTGAAACTGAAAGTACCGCATGTAATTTTAAAAATCATTTGAAATTCATACCTGAAATAAACTTATTTCATTCATTTCCTACAGACAAAACTAAAGAGGTTTATTGTACCACTATGCGACCTGTTAATTTTGGATAAGAACAGAGCAGCTATTTTGACCATTACAATGATTTAAGTTGAACAACAATCATGTCTGAAAGGAAAATACACGAAGCACTATTTTAATTTGGTCGCTTTAGTGGGGCCAAAATACACTGAAAACAACCGTTGGGATTGATTTTACTGGTCGTAATCCAGAATAGTGGGGTGGTCATAATGTCAGGGTTGTTTTACTTTAAAACTAATAAGAGAAATTCGGGTCTTTAAAATATCGGTCTTTAATGTGGGGAGGTCTTAGTATCGGCTGTTTGTTAGATGAGGTTTCACTATATATATATATAATTTAAATTTTAATAAACCAGTGCTGCAAACCTGTGCAATTATAAGTGATTATTTCATTACAGTAAAATATAAACAAAAAAGGAGTTAAAAATACATGCTGTTCAATGTTGTTGAACAGTGGTTATTTCAAACTAATTAAAATAGAATATAGTATTTAAAAAATACAATAGTTTATTATACATCAATATGTCCATGATTGACAACATACATAATATTAAATTTAATAATACACATTTAAATGATAGTTGTTTATCCTGCCTATTTTAACATCATATCGTAACATCAAAATCACTGCATATGAAGAAAACCCCCACATCATTTCAAAGTGGGAAAATAAACTCAGTTTAAATGAAATTGAATGTATTCAGCCCCACCGTGGTAGTATCTACTTTAAGTATGTTGTTTTCACCAAAATGATTAAATAAATTATCTGTGGTCAAAATAAAGAATGGCATCAGACATCATTTTAGTGAGTGATGCACTGTATCATGGTAATGCCTGTGACTGTCTTCCATAAGGTTACTTCAAGTTAATCAAAAGGAAAACAAGATTTATTCTCTATTCTCTATTGGTGCAGTGGAAAGATCCAGGTAGGCGGTGAGGAAAATGGGTGTGGAATGGGGATGGCAGGGTGGTATCAGAACCAAGTAATATATAAATTTTGTTTACCTAATACCAAGAAAAAGATGTGTGTAGGGGGGGAGCAAGGGGTGTGCAAGGGATGTGGCTGCCTGAAAAAAATGGAATCACTATTCTCTACCTTTTGTGAAACCTCTAATGACGTAAAAATACATTAAAGTTTGAATTAATTTATTGATTTTTTTATTTCTGTATTTTTTCAGTTTGAATTTCATGTACAGTGTATGTAGTAAAATGAAAATAATTAAATGTTGACATAATTATGTCTTGACAGCTGTGTGGTTCCCAAAATATAAAACACATACATGACAATAAAATGATGATATAAAAAAAGGTGCACAAATGCATATACTTATAATCTGATTATGTGATTATTTAATGACCCCCCACCCTCCACCAACATATACATATTAATACAATTAAATAAAGAAATATGTGCTTTAGGTTATAAAATATAAATGAAATTTAAAAAAATACAAGGTGCATGGGCAGTACATGGATGTTAATATATACATATAATTATGACAAATATACAAAAAAGTGTGTTTGAACATAATTATACAACTGCATAATTTCAAGTAAAACAAATATACAAAACAGTGTGTTCAATTATAAATAAATACATAATAAATAAAAATATATACAAATTGATATAATACTGTATAATATTAAAAACAGTGCACAAATACATAAATTCAATTCAAATTGATATAATTAAAAACAAAATTCCCATCTATACACAAATATGTAAATTAAATTAAAATATATATTGTTCAAAATAAGAACTTCAAGGTAATATTTGAGTTTAAATATGAATACGTTAAGTATTGAGTGAAATGCAATACAGATCTCAGATTAAGTGAACCATATTATGGCCAGCATTAGCCATACATATTTGTACCTTTCCCATTATCAAACAATTGTGTGACATCATCAGGCAATGTCAATTATGTTCAAGACATTTTGCAGATTTAGGTGCTGCACTACAGGAATAGGACAAGATAAACCCAAATTCATAATTCTCCATGCATGTTTTGTTAACTGCAGTGGTCTCATCCATTATTAATGAATGCATTGATTACAAACTTTGAATATCACAATTTCTACCCTTGCTGCCCATCAGTCTGGCAAGGCCATACTTTATATCCTGGTATAAACATTACATGACAGTACTTTGGCACATCATTGCGTTTGTTTTGCCATGCACTGCTACATGTATTACTATAAATAATACAATGTTCTTGAAATCTTGTGTTACGTTAATATATCCCCTACTTATTTTGAACAGTAAATTTTAAATGGACATATAAAAAAGGGCATTTGTATCAATAAAAGCATGCCTCTACAAAAGAGTGCATTTGTAAAAATAAATACATGTATCTACAAAAGAGTGCATTTGTATAAATAAATACAAAATTAACTGAAATAGATATATAAAAAAAGTGCTCAAGTATATCAAGTATCAATATCTTAAGTATCTTGTGTTATATTTTAATATCCCTACTTATTTTGAACAGTAAATTTTAAATGGACATATAAAAAAGTGCATTTGTATCAATAAATGTGCATTTGTAAAAATAAATACATGTATCTACAAAAGAGTGCATTTGTATAAATAAATACATGTATCTACAAAAGAGTGTATTTGTATCAATAAAAGCATGTATCCACAAAAGAGTGCATTTGTATAAATAAATACATGTATCTACAAAAGAGTCTATTTGTATGAATAAAAGCATGTATCAACAAAAGAGTGCATTTGTATAAATAAATACATGTATCTACAAAAAAGTGTATTTGTATCAATAAAAGCATGTATCTACAAAAGAGTGCATTTGTATAAATAAATACATGTATCTACAAAAGAGTGCATTTGCATAAATAAATACAAAATTAATTGAAATAGATATGTAAAAGTGTATTTGTATCAATAAAAGTATGTATCTACAAAAGAGTGCATTTGTAAAAAATAAATACATATATCTACAAAACAGTGCATCTGTATAAATAAATACATTATCTACAAAAGAGTGCATTTGTAAAAATAAATACATATATCTACAAAAGAGTGCATTTGTATAAATAAATACATGTATCTACAAAAGAGTGCATTTGTATAAATAAATTCAAAATTAATTGAAATACATGTAGATATATAAAAAAGTGCATTTGTATCAATAAAAGCATGTATCTACAAAAGAGTGCATTTGTATATCTAAATACAAAATTAATTAAAATAGATATATATTAAAAAAGTGCTTTAAAAATGGCTAATTTGACCTATTGGTACTTAATATATCTCTTGTTAATATAGACCTTGTTTTAGTTATTTGGGGATTTATTATTATTATTATTTTAAAATTTTTTTTAGGGCTCTTATAGAAACTGTAAAGTGTATGAAATGCAAATTACCGATTAGTAACTGTTTCTTTTATCATAAAACACAATATTTTTTATTACTTTTTTGTTATTATTTTATAACAAAATTTGAAAATATAATGAATTCAAAACATATTTTCTAATGTAAAGATATTTATTTCAGGTGGTTTTTTTTAGATTGTATAGTTATTTGTCTGGGGAATTGGTGCCTAGGTTCAAATCCCATTATAAACATTTGTGTTTTTATTACTTATATAAATATATACTCATCACCTGAACTTTTTATAAAAAAAAGTTTAGCAATGCACAGTTAAATGTACTTATCTCCACTAGTAAATATTTTCATGGAAAACATAATCATTAAAGTTCAAAGTTAAATTATATGTATTACAAATGTCTTAATGAATATAATTTTATATTTTAATAAACAAAATGGAAAACAATATTTCAGTGTTTTGGGTCATCAGAGTTTCCACCAGAGGGTAAAATTCTGTACACTTAAATTTTGTGAAGGTACAACTGTGTACCCTCAAATTATTGGAATAATGTTTTTAAGGTTCTTTAAGGAGCCAGAGACAACAAAGCCAGCATCAATTATCAGTTAGATTGTTAGTATACAACAGTAATTATAGCTAACAAATGTTAAAGTTGTCTAGAATTCTCTTCCTTCCCTCTAAAATCAAAAAATGTTCGGAGTTGGGTGGGGGTGTACCTCCAGACTCCTTCCCATTTTGCATATCCTCAAATTATTTTCTAGCTGAAACCCTGGTCATACAAGTCAGTTCAGCTTATTTAATGGCAAAACTGGGGTAATAAACATAATTATATTATGTTTGGTGGTGACTGTACTAGGGTGTTCACAAATTTGAATTTATACTGCTTGAAACAAAAATTAATATAAACATTACATTCATTATTTTAGATGTCTATGATGTATAGGAATGTTTTTTTTTTTACACTTGTATAGTTTGATTCTTATTTAGAAGTATGAAGGAATGTTAGAACAGAGTGCTTCTATTTTTAGTAAAGTAACATAATTAAAGTTTTATCAGAGAACAATAAACAGGGATAGAAACTAAAGACTGACCCCTCATATAAATAATGGTAGTTCTCTGGTCACCAAAACACATTTCTTTAGATTCCAACTTCATGTATTGTTGATGTACATTACACTGTGAAAGATATGCTAACCAGAATTTACATGTATAAATCTTAACAGCTTTTCAGCAAAATAATGTATTTTCAGAATGAGTCACAAATGTTGCATATATCTATCTTTCAGTCACAAGGTTCCAACCAATAAAGAGTGGAAAAATGTTGTGGGTGCTAGAAACTATTGCATATTTATTTATTTATAAATTTATTTATCACAAGTGTTGCATACTTTCAGTCACAAGGTTCCAACCAATAAAGAGTGGAAAATTTTCGTGGGTACTAGTAACTATCGCATATTTATTTATTTATCAATTTATTTACTATTTTATTTATTTATTAAGGAAGGTTAATCCTGGTGGCATAAAGTAATAAACTTTTAAATTATAGAACAAATACAAAACAAAATATGTACAAAAAAAACCTACAGTTTCTGGTCTGCATGCACATTCATTAAAAGGCAAACTATGACAGTCACTAGTGGCAATCATCACAAAGTAGAAATCAAATACAATAATTAACTAAACATATATACATTTAATCTGATAGCTTCACAATAATCATATCCCAATTTTTCTGATATTTTTGTTGTTTAATTGAATAAAGATTGTATAGCCACAAATCAGAAAAACTTAATGTACCTAATAGATATAATTTTGCATTGCTTTATTTTCAAGTCTGAACTACAATATTAATTCATTAAATATTAAATTATTTCTGGTTGGTTTTATGATGACTGTCACTGTGTAAGTTTGAGATTATACATTTAAAAACATATGACCAATGGTCTAAATTTGCTGCTACGTGTACATGTAATTTCATTATATATTTGTTACAAAATGCCACATTAATTCTGCATATGCCCACAAACCAAAAACAGATCAAATTTATGGAGTTAACTATAAACAAAATTAAATGACATGTTTAATGACCTACAGCAAAATAAACATTGGCCATTGGGGTCATAATAAAGAAAATGAGAAAGTTTTAATCTCACAATTTTATAAACATCCACTTACTGTTAAATTTTCTTTCTCTCTCTTTCCTTTTTCTTCTTCTTTCCCTTTCTCTGCCTTTTTGAAAACATATTTTATTGTATATAACAAGTACTTATCTCAAATGACAAAAATCAAACCAGAGATTATAGAAAATTAATTTCAATTACTCTAAACAATTTATTGGCTATAAAGTATATGTATGTGATATTTTTACTGACATTTAAAAATATCCTTTTAGGATTTAATATGTTTATCAGTTATTGACTGCTTGTGAGGTCAATATCAGTTTCTTCGGTCCATAAAACATGATGTTGCCCAAATGTGCGGTCTGTAATTGTTTTATAACATAATGCTGATAAATTAGTTAAGTAAATTCACACAGTGCTATATATTTCTTTTTCTTGCCCACTGGACAATTTCTAAATATGCCGTAACTAATGATGTCATCTTTGTAACGTTATAAAACAAAGATGACAATAGAAACCTGTGATGAATTAATGAACTTTGAATGATGTACATGTACATAATCATGAGGGCAATATTACTTTTGATGGACCAGTGACACAAATATCACAAATTATGGGTGGTCAGGTGACCGTTTTTTGACTAATGAAAACACTAAACATATTCTCAGTTTAATACCTGATACTGACTAAATATGGTCTGAAGAATATTTTTTAAAAACATCATTTAAAAAAAAAAAAATTCTCTAGAAAGAAGAAATAGCATAATTTAAACACTACTGAGGCAACATTAAACTGTCCACTGTTTCCTGCATAGAAAATCCTTACATGTATGTATTTTGCATGCAACATTTCAAAATCAATACAAAAGTAATATTTACATTTTAATTTTGAAGATGATACATTTACAAGTGAACAACGAAAACAGTACTGACAGACATATATATTTATTTAACAAACCCCCCACTCACACAGCATAAACACTAAATATTGGCTATTGGGGATCAAATAATGGGTTCTATATATACTTGCCTATTAGTCAATCTCATCTATAGAATATCCACCCAACATCAAGCACTAGAAAAATAAATGTTTTATTGACCTTTTTGCAAGTCAAGCTAATTTATGAAGTGAACAAATTCATAAAATAGTTTGATTTCTTTGACATGGCAAACTGTGTTTTCAGTTTGAGTTAAATCTCCTGACAAACCCGTGAAGCTCATTGCACAATTGTCACGTGAAACTATACACTATATAACCAGGCCGGAGGAATTCCACTCGCCTGCTCGCCCGAATTGGTGAAAAAAAACTTCCGAGCAAATCATCATCAAAATCCACTAGCCCATCTGGCATGTACATGTATAGTTCAAGTTAAGAGTTGAAACAAAGCATCATGCGCATAATTTGCTTTTAAGTTTTCTTTTTGTTTATTAATACATCATGATGATCTTAATACAAAGTGATATCAACATGGAAGATAAATAACTTCTGAAAATGTCTTTGACACTTAGAAGCCAAAACCCCTGCATTTTTGTGCTAAAATTTTACTTACAGACAAGTATATACAGTAAATGACAAACTATTTTATCATTGATACTGGAGTAAATTATAAGTCTACTTTAATAAGGACGATCCATTACAGGCAAGTATATACAGTAAATGACAAAATATTTTATCACTGATATTGGAGTAAATAATAAGTCTACTTTAATAAGGGCGATCCATTACAGGCAAGTATATACAGTAACTGACAAAATATTCTATCATTGATATTGGAGTATATTATAAAAGTCTACTTTAATACGTGTGATCCATTTTAACTTTAACATCTTGACTGTGGCTTTTTAGTGACCAATCCTTGCTTTAGTTATGTTTAGGTAACTTAAATAGACATGTATGTCTATTAATGTTCCTAAATAAAAAATATACAAAATTTTCAATACACTAAAAAAAATAATTCTTATATAAATAATAAGAGTATATAATTATTGACAAAAATAGCATATATATATAACAAAAATTTATTAATATTCAGTAGCAGGCACAAGTGGGCCTTAGGGGGTTTAAACAGCCCCTTTTATTTATCTAAGAAACAATTTTTCACTTCATGTATAAAAAAAAGAGAAAATGAGCAGAAACAGATACTTACACATTTAGGTTACCCACATAGTTTAAATAATTAGTATTGCTTGTAACCTCACTGAAAAATGCCTTAAAAATGGGAAACCAAAAAACTTTGCCAAATGAATCCCCCTCCCCCTCCCCCACACCTTTCCTTAAAACTTGTGTCCATGCCTGATATTCTGAAGAGAAACAATATTAATTTATTAAATAACAGAATACAAAAATATACTACTGTTGGGATACAAAAAACAAATATTGTGAAGTAAATATATTTGTTGCATACATTTATAATTCTGACATAGTCTTCAAAGGGAACCTGCTACATTTTTTATTAGCAGAAACTTTATGTGCGCTTTCTTATAAACAGGACACTTATATACATGACAACACATACCACAACCTTTGTTATACCGGTTCTGTGCAGTACTGAAATGAACAGGAATAAACCCAACTGGAGATAGAGACTACCAAGGGGTGTTCAATCCAACAACTAAGCAATTCAGGTGTATTCTCCATCAATTGAGATAGATCGCACCCATTCACTGTGTACAATGAGTGACACATCTAACTGTAGTCAAGGAAGAGTCATGAAAGGAAAGCAATGCTTCTTTAACAACACCCCAGCACATTATCCAGCAGCTATATAAGTGTCAAGACTTCCAGTGCCTGTGACTCGTATCTTCATAGGATACCCAGTACTTCCACACAAACAAGGCTTTTAAATTAGCTGAAAGTCTTTTATATGCACCTTCCCACAGACATGATGCCAACAGAGCAACAACACATACCATGAGCTTTGTTACACCAGTTGTAGAGTACTGAATGGAATGAGAAACAGCCCAAATGGATCTACTGAAAGGAATCCTTCAAACAACCCATCGCACCTCAGCCAGATGCTTAAGCTTTCAAGTTATATCCTGCTCCGGAAATACGTGACAAAAGAGCACATTACGAAATGAAAATAGAAATCATCAGAGCCCAGTTGTTCAAATGTTATCAACTGATTAAAAAGATCTCTCTAAAGTTATAATAATTATAGGGTGTCCAAAAAAAGATGAAAAAGAACAAACATAGAAAAGTTAATTACCTACTATTTGTGGTACAATGTCATACATTGCATTAACGGGAGATATATAAACATTCTATTATAAATTTTAAAATCCAAAAGGGAGCTAGTAGCATGCTATTAACAGCAAATGTTTAAATACATGTATATAAAAAAAACACATGCTGTATTGTAAATATGAAAAAAGACAATAACACTAACAGTAAAAATATAATATTAATTATTAAAATATATAAACAAAAGAAACCATGCTTTATCAGAATTATTAAAAATTCTAAAGGACACTAATAACATATTATTAACTGCATATGTATAAACACTCTTGAAAGCATGCTATATTCTAAATGTGACCCCCAACTTCAAAATGAGTCTCTTATCACTAAGTACATATTTAGCATTATTAAAGTATTTTTATGCTATTTTTAAGTGGTGAACATCATTTTAAAATTAGATGAATAGTTTTGGTGGTACAAATGACTGAACATGATAACCATAATTAGTTTACCAGACAAATGTATTTTAAAATACATAATATTCTTTATAGCATTTTCCTTAGCAGTCATTAATGGATATTTACGAAACTAATTTATCAAACTTGGATCAATAAAGAATTTCACAATGTTTGAAGAGAATGTCTCTTTACATTTTAGCATTTTCACTTATTTTAAATAATATCTTTTTATCTCAGAAAATGTATTTGGTGACAAGAGACAAATTTTGCAGTGGAAGTTAACAATTAGGAAAAACATCAGAAAGAAGTAACATATTACTAACATCTAATATATAAAACACTAGAAAACATGCTATATCATAAATATGGAAAACTCTAAAGGAAGCTAATAACATTCTATTAACTACAAATATATAAACACTTCCAAAAGCATATAATAGAGAAAATTCAAGAAGATAAATTATTTTATAGCAAATATATAAACACATTAGAAAGCATGATGCATTATAATTTTAAATCATACCATTAACAGCAAATATTTAAGAAACAACAAAAAAAAGCCACTAACTTCTGTATCTCCTCAGTTTCTTATTGTAATCTGTAAAACAAAAGAAATAAAATAATGTGTATATGTGTCTATATGTATGTAGCACATACATAGACACACTTACATATATATATATATATATATATATATATATATATATATATACATGTACCCTATTAAAAAAAAAAATATATATATAACAATTTGTGTACGTGTGTGTTTATGCGTGTGACATACAGACAAGAATCACTGTAGTCACATGAATATGACAATACCATTTTCTTTTACGACCTAAATGTAACTGTCGTAAATAGGTCTTTGTCTTTGCCATTTTGAAGTAGCTTTATTTACTACAAATAGGTTGAATTATGTTGCTTAATGTGGATATGTTCATGATTTTGAGTTATGGTAAAGATTAGGCATTTTTGATTCAATAAAACATTTAAATGAAGTGTGACGTAAGTTTTTATTTCATTGAATGTTAAACAATAAATGAATAATTCTAACTTAAAAAATATATGAGGGTGTAATCAGCATAACTATATTTTTTACAGAATGTCATTTGTTTCATTTATAAAATCAAGAAATTTACTTCTAAAGGAAATTAGTCTCAATCAGTTCAAAGTTTACCTCTCCGCCTTCTGTACCAGAATCTTTTAAGTTGTGACAACCACAATGAACGCTCTGAAAATAATGTAAAAAGCACCTGTGTCAGAGACAAAAGAAAATGTAGCAGCCATCAGATATGAAATACTACAATTTGGGGACATTGTTTATTTTTATGCAATTAAAAAAAATAATAGGTCCAGGGATAGAAAATGAGCCTTATTTTAAGCTTGAAAAAAACTGGGATGAATAAAATGCAACCAGTCCTTCGGGCCAGAAGATTATTTTATTCACAAAAACAGATTTGTTTAAAATTTTCATTTTATTTATTTATCAATGTGTGATGCATGATCATAAATAAAGGAACATAATCAAAAGTATGTGTTCCTTCAACAGCATACATGTGTTACTTATATAGTACCAATACAATTCCAAGATCTGCAACTGTTATATTTTTTTATTTTTTTATTTTGTAGACTATAGGTATAGCACAGAGGTTATAAATAATAACTTTTAAAAGACCATTTCTGCTTACTTGTTTTCTTCTTCATTTTCTTTATAAACCTTCGTCCAGCATTTCTTAAACTCAACACTGAAACATTAGTTAACCAATGACAATTGTGTAACAGTGATAGAATAAAGTGCTCCAACTGGCAAAACAGAACTTTATTAAAACATGTACACATATATAATAAAACTCCATAGAAATGAAATAATGATTAAAAAAAAATACTAATTCTTGTACCTCATAGAAGTGTTACGAGGAAAAGAACTCATTGTTAAAGGTGTA
>JAULBS010043397.1:0-57770 GCA_032355785.1 Symmetromphalus regularis
AAAACGAGATCTAGTATAACAAATGCATGTAAGTTTCATTTGTAATCAATATTTAGACCACAAAGCCCCTTAAATTCTGTGGGACTATGCCTTTAATGTAATGACTTTTTTCTAGTCTGTTGATTTGGAATGACCTATTGGTATTCAGGATAATGAAGTGCTAATAGAGTATTAAGAAGTTGAGCAGGATACTTGCAATTATCTGTTGCTCTGTGTTCTTTAGTGATGCATTAGCTGCTTTAAGCCTAATCAGGACAGTTTTTCACACTACAATGCTGGACACTTTGAAAGCTCTCTGTTCCCTATTACAATGACACTTCGTTGCTGCAGAAAGCACATAAAGAATGCAAATTTAGTCTTGAGTCTTGTGTTCATTAAATGCATTTCCTCCTGCACCAATCCAGGCTTCCTGAAACCAGCTTCAATTGTCTCATTGTTTGCTTCTCATGGTGTCACCTGAACTTCCAAGATAAACTAACTGATTCTGACTTTGTACTTGACAAATTTTCTTTTACTTTAAATTGGAAATACTACAATCCTTTGTTGATGACCATTTGAAAGAGGTGACACTGTGGTTATGTATGATCAGGGTTACAACTGTTTGTAAAGACTTAATAATATTTTTTGTAAAAGATTTCTCTTTATTCATTCTAAGGCTGGTGTCCATTTCAATGGATTCTTGAAATGAATGGAAATTGTTGTTGCATTGCTAGGAATCAGTCAGTTTCTAAAGATGACAAATTTAATTTGATAATAAAAAAAGGTAGCTCTGTTTTATGTTGTATTTGACACAGTTTTGGATTTTGGGTGCAAGCTATTTGAAGACTGAAGGTTGTGTACATGAACATTGGCTGGATATAAGTATGTTAAATAAAATATTAATATTTGTATTCCATTGACCAACAAAAATCATACTGAAAACATATTTATTACAATTTTTCATGACAGTAATTTTCTCTCCAGATTTTTTATTTGTTTTCAAGCTCTCTCTTTTAAAAAAAAAATCATCTTCAGTGTTAGTTGATGACCATTCTTGCCTTGGCTTCTTTATTTTGTTATGTTGATGTCAGAAATTGTTTTACAAAAATTTACTGTTTGGTCGTGCAATATTGAAAGAGGAAGCATACCCCATAATTACTTCACAACGAGATTGCTTCATGCATGTAGGTTGTAAACTCTGGATGTTAGATCAAGTAATATATAATGTCTGTATGCCAAGTTTTAATGAAAGCTTTGCTTCTTTCTAAGAAATATTTTAAACTTAAAGTGGTGAACTTAGATTTTTATTCAAAGATTGCTTGTCAGTATCTTGTTTTGACAAGGTAGTAAATTAAACCTTGTTCTTAGGGCTTAGTTAATTATACGTTATATATTTTCATTGGGCTGACATTATATATTATCTTATTTGGTCTTTCTGTCCATTTTTATTATTATAATTTTTTTGTGCTATTAAATAATAAAATTATTCTCCTTTGACTTTAATAATGTATATTAACTTGTGTAAGCAAAGCTAACAATGTTAGTATAATACATGCATGAAGTTGTAAAACTGGTTTAGTTTTTTTTGTTATAGATGGTGTTTACCAGTTTTTGTTAAATGTCGGAAATGTTTATTGTATAACTCAAGGAATTTCTCACAAGGAACTTTTTATGGTTTGTAACTTTATAGGTCTGACTTTTAAAATCTTCTTTCCAAAAGGACTGTGTATTTTAATATCTAATGTACTGGGAAATTTTTTACAAGTCACAAGTAATGAAAATTATTAAAGCGAAAACTCTGTTAATAATTTAGCTGTCATCTATGAGTTATAAAAAACACATCTTAATTTACTGGTAAGTCACTGCTCAATAAAGATATATTGTACTATTTAAAACCACATAAAAGTCTGCATATAATAGTTATTTATTGTTGGGGATGTGTGTGTACTTTTATTTTTGTTTGAATTCGATCATGGCAAAAGAAAGTCTGATGGCCCAAGTCTATAAACCTTTAGATGTTTAATATAAAACATGGCTTAATACATGTGCATACAATGTCACAAAGTTCTCTTTTATAAATATCCCCAAATGTCTTAAAATTTACATATTTGCATATTCATACAAATAAAGTTGTCATTCGTGACCATAATGAAGGACATGTTATGTAAAATGAAAGATAAATTAATCTTTATGACTTTGTATGTCTAAATGTATGTTACTAAATAATAAAATTACAAATAGGTTTTGTCTGGGGTTTGTGCACTGTTTATAACCACTTCTTTAATTTAAAGATGCGATTATATCTTTCAAATGACAGTTACTACAAAAGACTGTAGTTTTGAAAGATTTGACAGTCATAAAATTAATTTTGTCAGTGATTTTATACAATTCATGTGTTTTAATTTTAAGTGAAAATCATCATTCCTTTATTGTAAATTATTGCTATATTACCATGAAACCAATCAGTAACTGAATAATTGTCACAGTTAACACAACATATTTTAAAATGATTTATGCAAAATAAAATGGGTTAACTAAAATACTTTGCATAACTCATGCAAATTTTCAATTTTGACAGACCTGTAGATTTATAAACAAGTCAGTAGCATCATATAGAAAATAATACATATAATATAGCTACTGCATCAAACTAATAATGAAATTAATTATGATATGTTATGTGAATTAAATTAAATATTATATGTGTTGGTGTTACAATACTTTTTCACTGACACCAAGGGCAAAATATCAATATACCACAATTTTCAATATCGCAGTCACTGTGAAAAGCACAAACTGTACAAACTATTTACAATGTACTAGATAAAACAGTTATGTATTTTTAACATTGGTTCCAAAAGTAATAAATGAAAATTGAAAACCAAACAAAAAATAATTTTAGACACAAATTATTTTCTTAAAAATCTATATTCCAATTATGTTTTTAAAAATGGTTTTCCATTTTTAATATTCTACTACCTTTAGAAGTAAAATTATTAATACAAACACGTGTGTTATTATTCTGCTTCAGAACCAAAAGGGTGTAAGTCTGAGTTTGGCATTTACTGGTATCACTGAATGCCCTTAAGTGAGCTGCATCTTATGCACAAAGGGTTTATGTAGGTATCTGAAGCTATCCGACATTTATCTTGAAATCAAAAGATATTCCACATAAAACATGTGTCTAGGTGAGAAACAGTTTTTGGCCCATTTCTCCATTAGCTGCTACCCCAACTTACACCGTTTTGGTTCTGATACATGGATTAGTGGTGTTACTGAATATAATCCTAATTTATTGTTGTCTCAGTATGGACATGGAAACAACACATCAAGTTGGATTAAATCAAAGGTTATTGCTAACAGCCATGAATTATACATTGTACAAAAGCCATATATTGATCTGCTCATCCCATCACATCAATCAAAATTATATCATGACATTCAGGATGCCATTTGGGAATCACGTTTGATTTGAGGCAATTATCTTGACACTGACAAGTATAATATATATTTTATCCTTATATTATGAATAGTTTAGCATATTATAAATCGCCTCTCTATAATTAAATGTTTTTAACTTAAACGTAGTTTGACCCTCAGTAGCTGAAGTTTATTTTTGTGCTGGGGGTTCGTTGAACCAGTATTTAGTCAATAAGTCAATAAATTTCCTGTGTTTGTGCAATACTAACTCTGCTATGAATGATGAAATATTAGCAAACAGTAAATATATTTGTAAAGCTAATATATTACTTTATAATTGATAATTTTATAAAGCCACCTTATCCTATAATTAAAACTTGAAAGTGGTCAATGGGCAAACTGATTGTTATAATCATTTCTGAGTGTGACAGTGGTAAACTTATTACTTGGTTCAGTATTTAAAAGGCCCAGGTGGTGCAGTAGTTAAGCTGTCATATTCAAGTCTGGTAGGTACTGGGATCAAATCTCAGTCAAGGCATGGAATTGTTAATCTTGATACCTATTTCTGTATCCAAATACATGTCTGTTTGTTTTCTAATTACAGACTTATTTTAAAGTCATACATGTTTTTATTTTTGAAAAACATTTTCCAGGTTTCTGGAAGGAAGTAAAATAGAAATCAAATTTGTTATGACATCCATTGCTATGATTTGCATAAAATCATGAACAATTCCTGTATCAGATATCAGCTGCATATGTCATACTTGGATGACTTTGAACAAACATTAAAAAAAAATTAGATAGGTTTTTGGGTATATAAATATACCTGTATGTATATTCAATATTCATTCTTTAATCTATACTGCAAATAACATTTGTTCTAACATCGATGGAAAAATTGGAATAAAAATGAAACAGAATTTAATTTTTATTCTAGCTTTGTCAAAATACATCTCGGTTGATCCGTAATCGGAAAAATATATAACTTGTAGTTTAACATATATTTAAGATATGATATTGATAATAATAATAATAAAATTCTTTATTTTCAGAGTTAATACATTGAGTATTGCAACTGATCTCCCATGAGGCCTACTCTAATCTACACATTTACAAATGTACATTCAAAATAACAATTTTCCTCTAAGCTACCTGTTTACCTGTAATGAATGTGTTCGGGTAGGCTTGCTATAGGTTATTATTGCATTCTCATTACCTGCATGTAGCAGACCTGGCAATGCATATATTATGAACACCTGGCCTTTTTAGATAATAGAAATAACAAGAGC
The DNA here is from genome assembly GCA_032355785.1 of Symmetromphalus regularis. Classification (NCBI taxonomy): domain Eukaryota; kingdom Metazoa; phylum Mollusca; class Gastropoda; order Neomphalida; family Neomphalidae; genus Symmetromphalus; species Symmetromphalus regularis. The sequence continues at coordinate 4,689 of JAULBS010043397.1, forward strand.
TTTACAGGTGCAATACATGTATGTCTCACCTGTCACTTAATTCATAAGCCATAAAATATTCAATGAATAATATTTCACTTGGAAACATAGCTGGAAACTTGATTACAAATGATATGCTATTTAACCTTGACCATAACTGAATGTTGCTAGAATCAAAATAACTATTTAAGTCAAAGTATCAGACAGTTTCAGATTATTTTTTTTATAACATTTTACTTGCTTTATAAACAATATGCTGGTACATGCATCTGCCTAATCCAACTGAAAGTTTTTCGTTTAGCTATCTTTATCAAAACTGAGATAATATGCTATACTTTAAAATGTACAGGTAGTCATTCAAACTAATGGGTCATAATTGCACCTGTGAATGTTCATTTCATTACATGTTAATATTAAAAAGCAATATTTCATACCACAGCTGTAGAAAAAAATATACAAGGGGGGCGGAGGAGGGGCAGAAGGACCCACCATGCATCACCTATAGCATTCATTGGGACCACTATTTTCTTATTTGTTATGTAGCTGGTGAAATTTTAAAACATGTTCCCGAAGATTATTATGATTATACAAGTCAGCTGCATTCCTTTAAGGATTTCTGGTTTTCTTTACTCTTAATAACTATTGCAGTTAGAGTTATTAATTCCATGAGAAATTCTTTCAATAATGGTTACACAAGTCAGATCTGAATATTTACAGATTTCTGGTTTTTTGTACTCTTAGTAACTGTTGGTAATTATACTTGTTAATTTCTTGAAAGATCAAGAGATCAGGTCGTCCATCTCAAAGCTGTGTTGCATGTCAAGGCTTAATTGTCTGACTTCCACGATCAATGAACAAGTGGGTGGAATTAAGTCTTAAACAGAACATGGAAAGCCGCCATTTCTTTTCATATCTGGGTAGCTAGATTGGAAATAAATGCGGGAATGTAATTGTACATTCTTATTTAGAAATAGACTTCTCACGTGGTTTCTGTCTGATAATGACATATAGAATGTAGAGTTTCAAGTTGGTAATGAGTTTTCAAATTATTGATTATGTACATGTACAGTTATGTGTTTATTAATATGAATTAAGGTACAAGTATTGGTTTTATCATGTGAAAGTTGAAATGATAAATACTAAAAAGCTCTGACTATTACAAGTATTAGACACTGTTACATTGGCCATTTTGGTTTTATTCCAGTTTGGGTTATTTTCTGTTCCAACCAGTGGTCCACAACTGGTTTATCAAAGGCCACGGTATGTGCTGTCCTGTCTGTGGGACGTGCATATAAAATACCTCTTGCTGCTTATTGGAAAGCATAGCCTATGTGGCAGCAGTGGGTTTCCTCTAAACATATGTCAGAATGACCATATGATTGACATCCAGTAGCCGATGATAAGATAAAAATCAATGTGTCCTAGAGGCGTCGTTAAATAAAACAAACTTTACTTTTGGTTTTATTCCTGAAATTCAGCCATTGTGCTGAATTTGGGAAATTTGTCTTCTTTTCAGAAAGAAATTGATATGTTTCTGTTCAAAAGTTTCAAAAACATCAAGCTATTTTAGAATAATAATATATTAGTATTACTTGAATTTTAATTAAATTAATACATCAATTTATTCATTGATAAGATAAAAGGTTGGGCATTTTTACATTCAAATTGGAAATTTCTATTTGAAAATTGGAAATAAAAATTGACATTGGCTTTGGAATTCTTGTTATCATTATTATTTCTTGTTTAGAATATTAATTTCTGTACATTCTGTGTGTTTCTGTTCATCTTAGGTCTTGTTGCCACTCAAAATGCATTGTATACCAAAAAGCAAAGGTACATGTTACATAGAAAGTTGTTGGCGTTGTTAAAGTTTGGCAAGTGATCAGGTGACACCATTCAACCTGAGTATGATAAAACCAGTATTTCAAGTTGGTAACAGTATTTAATTTATCAATTAACAATTAATAGTAAAGTGTAGAAATGTACACCATAAAAAGGCAATCAATGAGCTGAGCCATGTTCATAAAATTGACAGTTTGCCAAGCAGAATTAGGTCAACTGACATATGAAGCTGCGGACGTCAGAGTTCGTATGTGTCCAGCTTAATAATGCCATTGACCAAAAATAAAGAGCTTTATCTAGTCATCAGATTTTGCCAGTAGATAGTGTTATAGCAGAATTAATGAAAAATATTAAAGGAATGCAGTTTGTTTGGATCTTATGAAAGAAAATCAAAGCACACTAAGCACCTACAAACTGAGTGTTGAGACTACAAAGTTATAGAAGCAGGGAAAAGGTGATAAAAGTGAAGATGTTTAGCTAAAACATACAATTCGAATATACCAGCATATCTAACTTGCAGGTGGTGTGAACACATTTTATTACTTTGGAAATAAAGATTCTATCTGGTGTGAAAAAAATAATTAAGTTAGGTTGTAGTTTACCAAATAGCATCACATGAGTGTCAAAGTTCAAAGTGATCCAATCTTTTAATAGAGCATAAACTTCTGTCAGGTCAGCCATTGGTGGTATATGTGAAAGTGGTCATTGTCATAAAATGTTGTTTCATCTAGACAGTAAATAGATGCAATTTTATTTCATATAGTCCTACTGTGCCAAATACCCTTATGCTTGAAACATTTATGGGGTGCATATAAAATTAGATGCCAGTTTTTGTGGAGAATTAAGGATACTTCCTGCTATATCAGAAACTTACAGCCAAAACTATTTATTTTAAGCACAAGATAATGTAATATTTATATTTATGATTTATAGGATAATTTAAAGGTTTCTTCTGGCAATTATAGCCACTTACTTTAATACGGTCTGTCATATGTGAGAATTAATTTGGTACAATGGACCCTTTAATTATAGTTCACAGTTTTGTATTAATCATTGCCTTGTATGATTAGGTAATATAAATATGTGCTGTGTTTAAAAGAGTGAGATTTAGGCTCTATTTCTCATTCACCTGATTTACATCTCAAACTGTGTTTAAAGCAACTGTGCACAGCATTAAATGAAGCTTTGAATCGAGGTTGAACCATCAACAGGGAGTCAGGCCTAAATTTGACATAACCATTAATTCCATTGCTGTCCACCACAAGGGAAGTTTTTCCTTTCTCTTCAGGCATGCATAAATTCTAAATCTGCATAACCGAAAAATAGGTTATGCCAAAATAATATTTGATTTGCTTTGTTTATACTCCGAGGAAGGTTGATATATAAACTTTATTTAGCAAAGTTTACACAACGGTAAATTTGCGTAACCAATGAAGGAACGAAACGATTGTTTGTGAAATTTGTGCAGGCCTGCACTTAATACTGGCCTCAAAATATAAAGAGGCAAATTATTCTGCACTTGCCTTTCGTCAGGAGCGGGATGTACCTCAAATGGTTGTGTGTCTGCCTGTGAAACAGTTTGTTGTTGGATCAATCCTTCTCAGAGGACCCATATGCAGTTTGGGCTATTTTCCATTCCAACCATTGGTTCACAACTGGTTCAACTGTTGTGGTATGTGCTGTCCTGTCTGTGAGACAGTGCATATAAAAGACCCCTTGCTGCTTATAGGAAATAGTAGCCTATTTGGCGCCACGGGTTTCCTCTAAATTAATATGTCAGAATGACCATATGATTGACGTCCAATAGCCGATGATAAGATGAAAATCAATGTGCTCTAGATGGGTTGTTAAATAAAACAAACTTTACTTTTTTGCCTTTCGACATTTTTTTAATCCTGCAAAATATGAAAATTGGAAAATAGAAATGGCTTATTCTCCTGCACTTACTAAATAAAGACTGAATTCAACTTAGATATATTTAAAAAGGGCTGCCATTTTGTAGTATTTTGAACAATTGTTAAAATCTCGATAACCAAAGGAGTGATTTTTATTTTCTTAAACTGTGTTGCATAGGTATTGAAATAATCTATAAATCATTACATTATGCCATTTCAAAATCTCTGATAGTTTTTTAAGTATAACAGATCTTTTGAAATATAATGGCGTGTATGTATGTTGATATTTACACCCTTGATCCCCAGAACCCAGGATTTAATAAAGAGAAAGCTGTTTTTTTATTACCTTAATTTATTACTGACATGCCTGTGATGAAAACTGGCATGGGAGTCATTTGCCAAAATTTCCTGTTTGGCCATCTTCTTTAAAAATGGCCACCATTTTGCATTATTTTAAATAATTGTCAAAATCTCAATAACTAGAGGAGCTATTTTAATATTTTAAACTTCGTTGCATAGCTGTTGAAATAATCTATTACTCATTTCATTATGGCATTTCAAAATCTCTGATGTTTTTTTTTTAATATAACATTAAAAAAAATATGTAATAGCATTGTGTATGTATATTAACATTTACACTCGTAAACCCCAGAAACCCACATTATTTAAGGGAAAGCTGTTTTTATGACCTGAATTCATTACTGACATGCCTGTTATGAAAACTGGCACAGGTGTCGTTCCCCCAAATTTCCCATTTAGCCACCATCTATACAAATGGCAGCCACATTTAAAAATGGACGCCATTTTGGATTATTTTAAATGATTGTCAAAATCTTGATAACCAGGAGCTATGTTTATTTTTTAAACTGCATTGCATAGGTATTAAACAGGAAATTTGGGGAAACTACTCCTATGCCAATTTTCATCACAGGCATGTTAGAAATGAATTCAAGTCATAAAACCAGCTTTCCCTTTAATAAATCCTGGGTTCTGGGGTTCAAGAGTGTAAATGTCAATTCATACACAACGCCATTATATTTCAAAAGATCTGTTATACTTAAAAAACTATCAGAGATTTTGAAATGGCATAATGAAATGATTTATAGATTATGTCAGTACCTATGCAATGCAATATAAAAAATAATAATCGGTCATCTGGTTATCGAGATTATGACAATTATTCAAAATACTGCAAAATAGCAGCATTTTTTAAAGATGGCTGCCAAACGACAGGTGTAAAAATAAAAAGACTCCCAGGATCTAGCTCAAACAGTAGCGAGTCTGCCTGTGAACCGGTCGGTCGTCGGATCGATCCTTTTTAGTGGACCCATTTGTAGTTTGGGCTATTTTCCATTCCAACCAGTGGTCCACAACTGGTTTATCAATGATCGTGGTATGTGCTGTCCTGTCTGTGGGACGATGCATATAAAAGATCCCTTGCTACTTTCACAGGGATGTCAGTAATGAATTTCAATCATAAAAAAAAAGATCCCCTTTAAAAAACGCATGAGCTCTGGTATTATGACTGGACTAATATTAGCACATTTATACTTTAAAGAGCAGTTTAACAAATGAAACTAAATATGACTTTGGCTAAGGGTCATGCACTTTTTTAAACTGCACTATTATTATTGCCAGTACAAGCACTGCAAACACTCATTCATTTGTCTTTTAATTTCCTCAAAAAAAATAAGAGGAAAATCTGAAGGTCTTTGAGTGCTTAATGTCATAAATAGATATAAGAAATTATTTTGTTATAATGGTGATAACCATAATAGTATTGCACGAGATGGCCTACTCTTGTCTTTATAGTCTGATTTGCTTTGTATTAGCACCACATAAACCTGCAGTAAACAATTTTTTTTTCTAAAAAATATTTTGGCATAGGGAATTGTTTAAAATGTTCATGTAAGTACTGGTAATACATGCAGCGTGGAAGCAAGTCAACATTTAGGGAGGCTAACAGATCTAGTTGGGAGGGAGAGGCGGCTAACATATCTAGGCACGTAGCATTGAGTTTAAAGTGGGTACACGGTTTTGCTTGATTCAGAATTATTGGTTCCACTGGTTCCACTATGCCTGTAATATAAAAACTGCATCTCAGTGTGCAGCAATATCAATATCTCTTAGGAGCATGTAATCTATTGATCATCAGACTCATAACTCCTAGGTATTGGGATCAAATCCCTGTTAAGGCATGTGATTTTTTATCTCGATACCAGCTCCAAATCTGAGTGAATGCTGTGTAAGGCTCATTAGGTAGGTTTATCAAAGGCAGTTGTATGTGCTGTCCTGTCTGTGGAAATGCACATATCTCTTGCTGCTAATTGGAAAGAGTAGCATATGTGGAAGTACTGGGCCACTAAATAAACGATGTGCTGGGGTTTTGTCAAACATTTCATTCCTTTTTCTGTTGATATCAAATGGTGTATTTCAATTTCATTAATTGTCCCTTAGCAAATGTTGAGTGTTATAAATGAAATTTGTTATATACGATTATATTTTAAATGTGAAACTATGTATGTATATACTTTATATGTATGTTTACAGTCAAACCAACTATAAAAACCTCTTTAAATAATAACCACCTATGTCAAATAGAACTAGGCCTAAGTCCTTTTGCTTATAAATGCTTGTGTGAAAAGGTCATCTACTCATAAACAGGTAAAATATTACCATTTGTTCATACTAGTCCTCAATGATCTTACCTGGAAATACACATGACATTTGTATTGCCAGTCCTATGTTTCTCCCATGTTAAATTCATACCCAGCATGAAGGCTACCTTTTGTAGGTCCCTGGGTGGCATTTATCAACAGGTTTAATGTTTATATTGATGTGTATGTTTAGAAATTTGAAAGAAACCGGAGTAGTATGGGCTGTACTGTATGAATGGTTTACTCATTCAGCAAATACTCATCTGGATGCTACCATCCAAGTTGTTTTCTTATTACCCTCCTACAGAGAATGTGCCAGTGTCTGTCTTCATTTCATCTGATTGTGCCAGTGTAGCAGTACTGTTATCTCTTATGCACTGAAAACAGCTTGCTAATGTTACACCGCCTGTGTTTGATTACAGAAACAATGGGACAAGCTGTAGTGTGCCGAATGTGAGTTACTCAAGATGACACGAGAAATGCAAGTACAGGTGGATAAAAGGTAATATTATTTATACATTGTTGTTTGTCGTGGGTTTTTTTCAGTTCAGACCATGCTTGAGGATGAGTGGTACATCGTTTTATTTCTGAAATGGCTCTGACCTTAGGAAATTTAGCATGTTTCACAAAGAAATTGGCCGTTTTAAATTTCACTTCTAAAAAATTAAGCAATGCCATAATAACAAAACATTAATATTGCATATATTTTAATTAAATTAATTCATTTATTTATGAATATATATAATAAAAGATAAAAAGAAGGGTATTTTTTGTATTCAGATTGGGAATTTGTTCTCTAAAATTGGGTATAAAAGTGACTAAAACCTTGGAAAGAGGTTGGGAATGGTGCCAAATATTCAACATACATGTACTTTCCTCACTTTATAGAAATTAATAATGTGTTGACATTTGTAGTAACTGTTAATGTTTTAAACAGACCATTCAAAACGCCAATGTCAGACTCTGCATAGTCATTTATAATTGATTATGGTAAATTGTAATCAATTAGTTGTTTGATGTAACCAAAGAGTCATCAATTAGTTAAGCGGATCATCAAAATGTTGATTGAAGGTGAGTGTCACTCGTCCACTGGTAGGACATTGACTGTGGTTCAAAACCTGTTGGAGGCTGGCTAACATATTTGAGTACATGTCACAATTACCAAATGTTTGACGTACAATAGCCAATGATTGATAATTCAATGTTCTCTAGTACAGGCATGGTAGAACAGGAGGGTGGGGCTCTAGCCTCCCCAATAATTCTGAGTCAAGCATTACCTCGTATCCACTTGACACTTGGCACTTCATGCCTATATCTGTTAGCACCCCCAGTGTTCACTTGTTTCCACCTTGCCTATAGTGATGTTGTTAAACAAAACAAACAAACAAAATGTTGATTGAAATCAATCATGCTCCACACACCCCATGAAAAGAAACTAATAAAAAAACTGAAATAAACAAAATATAGACCTGAAAATTAGCATTACATTCTCTGTATGAGTAAGAAAAAGTTGACCACTAAATACTGTTTTCATAAAACTTGCTATATGTATGTTCACATTTGGGATTCAAATGGAAATAACCACATAATTTGCATGTTTGGTATACTATTACACATTTGTACACTCTGATAACAGACCTTATATAAAAATGTTATACCAACAGTTTTCTGAGTTTTGTCCCTTAGGGTCTTGTACATGTTCTAGAAATTGTAAAATATTGTTCTTCTCAATTTGCTGTCCTTTGGACTTAGAAGATTTTATGAAAAGGTTCTTCAGATGTAAACAAACCCTATGGGTCAAACTGAATTATTGTTATATAATTTTCATTATAAATAAGTGTTTAAAACCTAATTCATTTTGCAACTGACATATCAAATCAAAACAATGTCATTATTGGGTACCATTCCTTTTGTTGTTAGCTTTAGATTTGTGCAGAATGCAGGTTGTAGATGGAACCTCAAATTTACAGTGCCAAAAATGCATGTGTATGTAAGTCTGTAATCCCTTTTTAAGCATGTTTGAATTTATTGGTAATGAAATATGAATAGGTCAGCTTCATGGTGGCCTGCATAAAAATGTGATAGTAATTGTTCTAGCCATTAATACAAAAAAGGTACCGTTCCTTGAAATTGGCTATTTATATTTAGAACACCTACTGTGCATACAGAAAATGTAGTGTAGTAATGTTACTGCCTACAAAAACCTGTTGAGCTGTGATATAAAATGATGGTGTCATGTAGCAAAAGCTGTGTAATATATAATACAGTCATTGAGGATGTGAGTTACATACATAATCACAAAACTATTATTATTCCAATCAAATCCTTCATGCTCCATGGTTTTACAGATCACTGTGTTTCATTCTTCACAGATATTTGAAATATTTTTGTTTTGTTAGATTGGGATTTGTGTCATATTATCATGGTTATTCATTTCTGGTGGTGGCTCTAACCTTCAGCCTTTTAGAGATAGTGTATTTGTTAATACGGGTGTGGTGGAATCATTTTCACTCAACCCATAGGTTATTATTAAGTTTTTAAAAGAAACTAATTTTTATAACAAATTTGTTTTTCGTCAATAATATACTGAATTTGGTTTTGTTTACCTTGTTCTTTGTTGTTTGGTGTCAGTATGTTGTATATAGATTTTAATATCATTGATTTGTATGTATACAGTGTAATCCACAATAGCCGATGTTTTCTTTTGTGCTAGGATGGGGGGGAGGGGATGGAGATGTGGTCATTAAATAAATAAATTTTGGTAGTGGGTGGACCAGGGCATAGCTCAGATTTAAAGTGTCTACCTAATTTTTGATAGATTAATAATAATAGTTACTGAATAAATAATGTGCTGGGGTGTCGTTAAACAATCCTTTCCTCTCCTAATAAACAACATTCCTTTCCTTTTATTGTTACCTGTTATTACAAGGTCGTATGGCATAATTATTTCTGCTTCATTTGAGATAACCAATGAACATATTCATTTGATTACATCTTAGCTTACTTTACTAAGTGGTAGGTTAGATTCCTCAGCAGGTTGTAGTATTTTAATACATGTTAGCTGTTAATTACTGGTTTATTTGAGTGTGTGTAAATAAACATGGCAGTTTAATCTAAATGAGTGGTGAGCACGTTAAGTACTTAATGCATAATGCAGAAAATTACATGTTTATAAATACAAAGTGTTTTTTTTTCAAAGTGACAACAGGTTGTTAGAGGTGCATTCATGTGCAAGAGTATGAAATTACTGCAGCATGATGCCAAACATGATTTATTAACATTGTTTTTCTGTTGGCACTGTTTATTGGCTACATGGTTGTGTATCTGTATCTTAATGTTCTGTATTTTTTGTTCATTTTTAACTTTTGTATATTTTATTTTTAAAACATTTTTTTTTTCTCTCTCATTCCAGCTAGTTAAATTATTGTAATCAAAACCTACCCAATTCATAGTAAAATCTGTTTTTATAAGAGCCATGTTTCCAAAAGTAGCTATTAAAATGAATGACCATATGATATTAAATTACATGAATAAGAAAAATAAGTCCTCTGAAAACTGAAAATCTGATAGGTTATGCCAAAATTCTTGCACCAGTGACAAGGAGGTAAAATGATTGTCCATACAGTTTTACGACCTCAATATCTCGGTGACCCCACATAAGAAAGTTGTTCCTGGATTGGAGTAATGTAACAAAAATAATATTCAACTTAAAGAATTTTAATACCAATCATAATCTTATAATAAGTTAAAAATCCCTTTTCTATTGCAGAATTCTGTCTCTTAGCGTCATGTTATAATATATATATACCACATTAATCTACATCACCATGACACCCTTTTAATATCAAAGTGTTCCTTGTTTTTTATCTTATAGCTGGATTTGCTTACCAGAGTTACTGTAGAGTGCAGTAGTATTTTGATTGACTGTCTAGGAATAGCATTCGGTTAGATAATGTATCAAGGAGACTGTGTTCTTAAGTACTTAAATAATTTCACATTGATAACAGAACAACACTGCTGTTTTATAATGAAATATAAACCATCTGAAGCTGACACAGAGCGGCATGATAATAATGTGTCTATTAGTATTAATATACAAACCATGATTCATTTGTTTTACTTAGTGCATAGGTGCTAGAATTGACCGAGGTGTGCTAATCTATTCTATACAGAATCCCTTGAAAATCAGATATATATATACAACGGCACCTAATTGCTATCTTAAACCATTTTGCAATGGCACTGTGACAGCAATTTCTTGAAAATAAGCATTCTTTCGTAATTTTGGAAGGGCAGTGCAACATAAAGTAAAGTTTGTTTTAATTAATGACGCCTCTAGAACACATTGATTTTTACCTTATCATTGGCTATTGGACGTCAAACATACATGTTTGGTCATTCTGACATATTTCTTTTAGAGAAAACCCTCTGCTACTTTTTCCTATAACCAGCAAGGTGTCTTTTATATGCACTTTCCTACAGACAGGACAGCACATACCACAGTTTTGGACCACTGGTTGGAATGGAAAATAGCCCAAACTGCAAATGAATCTACTGCTGATCTAACGGCAGTACAGTGCTGTCAGAAACTAATTAAATTCCAGCTTTTACGGAAACGTTGCCTATTGCCATTATCAATTTTGAGGGCTGATACATCATACAGCTATGCTGCATGTCAGAGTAGTTTAATACAGTCAGCACATGGCCTTATTATCTGCTTTATTATTTAGTTCAACATGACACTAATCCTAGATTTGTAATTTTGGCATCATTTGCAAAAGCCTACAGTTCATTGTAATGCATATAGGAAATAATAATACAACCCATGGATAACAAAAAATAATGTCAGTATGCTTGATTTAATTACATTTCATTGCAACTGGTGCAAATTGATTAATTTTGTGCCAGATCGGTTTGTAGCTCTAGAAAAACACTCAGTCAAGATCTCGTTCTAAACCTGCACTTCATGTCGGTCCCTCATGGATTCAGTTTCAACTACTAATTTTGAACACCTGCATAAAATAAAATTAGATAGTGATGAAACCCAGCAAGTTCTTAATACTAGTAATCATATTTGGTTTTTATGCAGGAATGACATTTTCCTCGAAGGGGTTCAGATGGTCATCTTCGTGAAAGGAAAAGTATTCTTATTTATGACCTCCAAGCACATTAATTAGATATGAGACTAGTGGTATTTGTGGCATAATTCAGAGGAAACCTGTTACTACCTCATAGGTTACTCTTTCTAATTAACAGCAAGGGACCATTTATGTGCTTTTCCCACAAACAGATCAGTTCATCATACCACATGCATAAAGACATAGCTTATTTGTATGTGTAGTCACAACTGCTCATGCAACCTCCCTTATGAAGCAGCCACTTCTCAAATGAAGCAACATTTTGTTTCTTCCTTGTGTGGCTATTAAATACAAAATAATTGCATTTTAATTTTCTTGTCACTTATAATGTACTCAGTATTGGTTCATTTTATTAATATTAATTTATTTTTAAATCTCCACTTTGATAAGTCATAATAACATTTCCTTAGAAATTGTTACGTTTGATTGGATACTTACCACTTTAATTACTGGTAATACCAATAATTAATATTAATAAGCGAATAATCATTAAACGAGGACTGAAATGTAATACTGTTTTTGGTCACATTTGGCACTAAAACATTGACTATGTAAGTTTTAAACAAGATCACTCATAGCTACATGTAGTTTAAAATCTTGTTAATAAAGTTGCAATAAGTTTTAATGTCAGAACATAAAATAAAAAACAGGTAACTAATAATTTTAAAATCTGGGTATCATTCAATTTTAGTGAATCTCATTGATCCACTGGTAGGACATTATACATTTAATGAAGACCAATACCCATCATGTACTGGCTCACACTTCAATATGTATCAAAATTTTCAAATGTTTGACATGCAGAAATCTGATGAAAGTAAATCAATGTACTCTAGTGGTGTCATAAAAGAAAACGAACAAACAAAAAGCATTCAATATTAATTCAATTGCATACTGAAATCTCTAAAAAGAAAGTTAAGTATTTAGAAATGTTGTCGAGTTACACTATAAAAGTGGAAATGAATTACCATATAACTATAAAAGTAAATGTGCACTAATTCATTCTTGTCTGGTTCAGTATCTTCCATGACAACCGGACTCGCTCTTTATCTTTCCTGACAAGCACAACACTTAATCTTTTATCTTCGCTATCCTTCATGTTGTTTATGCTTTGGAAATATCCATGCAGATTGTCATAAAAAACCTGAAAGTTTACTTCTGCTAAACATTAACATAGTTCTTCATGGTTGTTAATTCAGTCAGTGAACAATTATTACAACAAATAAGTATGGTTACCTCAGTTTGCAATAACTGCCATCAGGTTATGCATTACTGAATTAGTATATATCATTGCAGAAGTAAAAACATTACATTTTGTGGTTGCCAAATAGATTTAATACACAACATTAAGACAAACATTACGCTGTTGTATGTTTTAACATTTCATCACAGGTGAATTTTTTATACTTTGAATCTGTCTAAACCAGCATTGATCAGTGTTTGAAATCTGTCTGAACAAAGCTGGTTTTCTTTGATTTGTAATCACTTTTAATACATGTAGTTGTCATTTTAAACTATCAACACTAGAACTCCAAATTGGTACATTTTAAGGAGTCCATCTGCAGGTTTCTTTAAAGTTTGGCCTATCCATTCTTTCTCAGGATTTGTCTGTCCTGCCTTTTCCATAGCTGAATTTAATCAGCACCTGCATTTAAAGGTGTGTTTTTTCTTCAGATAATGGATCTGTCATTTCAAATAATTGAAATACAACAGAAATTCATTTGTTCAGTAATTTAAAGGTGTTTTTTTGTAACTGATTAATTTGTCATTCACATGAATCAAAAGTTGAGCTAGTGGAAATCCATTTGCTCATTAATTTGAAGTATGTTTTAGGGAACCAATTTGTCATTCACCTAAATAGAAAGTTGTATAACCACACCATGAATAAACTGTCGATCTTGTTAAATTTTTCCCCCTTTGTTTTAAAGTTATAAACCTTAACTATGTGTTTTATACTTTTGATATTGTAAACACACAGCATGTTACATTTTCTGGAATAGAATGGAGACAACTGCTTGTCCATCATTGTAAATTTTCTTTGCTAATGGAAATTCTCAGTTTTGTTACAATATTATACTATTTATAGATATCAGTGGTGGATCTAGGTGGGAGACCCAGTGTCCCACCCCCAAAAATCTGCAATTTAACTAAAATTATAATTATTATTTTTATAATTATTAATTCTTTTTTACCATTAAAGAATTTGAGGATTATTTAGGCCTCCCCCCCCCAATGGATTTTGTGGAATAGCCATTGGATATATATGTATGTATATATATAAACTACTAGGTCCAAGCTTTATTTAAGGCTTTGACTTCTTAAATATTCATCAAATATTATGTGTTGTGTGACATCCTCCGCTATACTGATATAACTGGAAATAAAGATGTATTAATTTGATCATTTGAGTGAGTCACATTAGGACAAGTAACGTGTGCGTGGGCGTGCAATGGAATTGAATGGGTGTGTGTCCCTGCACGTGTTTACTCCACTGCGGCGGAATAGGCACCTTGTATCCGTGGATTAGCCTTGTCGTCTGTGTTGACTTGCATGCTTCAGTTGGTCTACCCTGCAGAGAGGGATCTTCGTGGTGAAACTGGAGAAACTCACTGGTACTGCTTCACTGGGTCGTATTACCTAACTCACTGTTGTAACTTAATAAGTGAATTGATGTAGTTGTTTATTATTTATAAGCATGCAAATAAGCAGGTTCATAAATATCATATGAATCACTCAAGTCTTAAATGTTGCATGTCTAAGGAACTTTAACTTGAAATTAATGGAAGTATTAACGTAAGGAAATTGTGGTTATTGCATTAAGCTTCTTCTTTTTTCTGCACTTTAATATACAACAGGACACTTAAGATCAATAGGAATTATACTTGTATTTAAACTATTTTAAAATGTTTTGGTTTTATGGAAAGTATTTTTTGTTTTGTTTATTTTGTTTAACAACACTACAAGACCACATTGGCTGTGGGAATATCAAACATTGGGTAGTTCTGACATGTCATCAGAGGAACCCATTACATTTTCCTATTAGCAGCAAGCAATCTTTTATATATACTTTTTCCACAGACAAGACAGCATGTACCATGACCTTTGATATACCAGACATGCTACACTGATTGGGAGGAGAACAAAAAAAATCAGAATATGAGTCCACTGAGAGTGTTTGATTCTATGACCAAGGCACCTGTGGTGAATGCTCTACCGACTGAGATTTTAAAATGTATTCATGCTGTATTCTAGCTATGATTGCAACTGGGCACCAGTGATATATTTAAATTAACAATTTCTTTTTTCTCTTTTTTTTTGATTAGAATAAATATATTTTCATTTGACATAAAATGTTTCCTGCTGACTGATGCTCTTTGATTATTATAATATTACTTAATTCACAGTGGTGGAGCACTTACTTGAGTTTGTTGGGCCTTCAGATTAATCCTTTTCGTCTCCTAAAGTGGACCCATTGGCTTTTTTCTCTTTCCAGCCAGTGGTCTATTACTGATATAATAAAGGCTGTGGTATGTTCTATCCTTTCAGTGGGAAGGTGCATATAAAAGAACATTTATAAAAGATCCTTTGCTACTGATCAGAAAGAGTAGCCTATGTGGTGGTAATGGATTTCTTCTGTGAACTATGAGTCACAAATATACTTAATATACAGATTAACCATTGTGGTGGGGGTGTTGTTAAACATTCTTGTTTATTTTTGTTTGCAATACAATACACCCGGTTGGGATATTCCTTATTTTAGCCTCTGGTCCTTAACTGGTATACCAAAGATTGTGAAAAGGTTTATGTAAGATAACTTGATAGTTAATAAAAAGACCATCCTTATCATCAGAAGGCTTTTGTTGACAATGTGTCAAAAATACTGATTTGCTGTGGTAAGGGTAATAAATATCCCCAGAGAAGAAAGTGCTAATATCAAGTTGAAAGCATTATTAGATTTAGACATGCCTGACTGAGTCATTAAATTTTCAAACTAGGTTTTAAATAACAAACTGCATTTTGTTCTTTCTAATTTTTGTAATATAATAATTTTCTCTTGTACATTTTGGTGTGTTATTGTGTATATATGTAAGGTAACATAAGGTTATTTTTTATGGTAAGACTATAGACTAATAGATAAAGATCTAATGTAGGTTAATAGACGATAGGTGGAGATGGTGAACTAGAGATAGATAATGTATATAGATGCATGCATGAATGAATATTCTTCAAGATGCATGAGTGATAGAATTAATGGATGGGTGGGTGGATGGTCAATGTGAATTTGGTTTAATGAATATTAATTTTCTCAAATTTAATATTCCACAAATAAACGATTCTACTCTCATCATATTTGTTTTTCCTCTTTTTAATCATTCCTGATTTTTTTTAAAAGAACTTATTTTAATCAGTAAAGTACCCATCATTTATTTATATCGTTCCAATCGTTAATCCTGACGGACATATTGTAAACATGCCAATATCTGCAAATAGATGCACATCTTGTCAGTGAAGCAGATTGGTGACTGATAACCCATGTCCTATCTCCCAACAGCCACAGCTCCGTATAGCGTTGACAGTGCTACATGTGACCCAGCTCGTACTTAGCAGGGTTTGTTTGTCCTCGCTTGTTCTCTGAACTCGATCAACGTACTGCACAGAAGAAAGTCACTTGGGCAGGCAGGCGGGCTGGCTGTCTTTGTGTGAACGGTGGACACTATTACTTTTTTTATTCGTCACACTAAAGGTAAATTTTGTTGTGTTTTGGTTTTGGTTGTACTAAGTGTGTTTTACAGGTTCAGGTGAAGATAGTTTGAAGAGTTGTGTTCTAGTTTTGCTACAGATGTCTCATATGGTTTTGTTGTGTCATTGTACCTGGCAAAGCTGTCCCAGTATAGAAGTAGCGGGACGATACGTGGACTTTTGTTATAGCAACATTTATGTATTTTTTAAAATCTTAATTTAAAATTGCATGGATTATTTTCTTTTGTAATAAGAATTTATTTATGTGACAAAAGTTCTAGTCACTTTTTTTTCAGTATTTCATTTTTTATGTATGTGGTTTTTTTTGTTAGTAATTAAGAGATATTTTGATTAAATTTTAAAATTTGGTTAATCATTTTGTATACAAGTTTGGTTTTAAGCATAGTAAATATAATAAAGATATTTATTGATTAATAACTATATCATATTCCATATAATTTTCAGCCAATAACAGAACAAATTTCTTCTAAAATTGTTTTAACTTGATACAAAATCATTAGATTTGCTACACTGTTAATTTTTCAAATTTATTCCTTTATTGATAATTCCGTCCAAATTACATAAAAAACATTTATAGGTTTTTGAAACTTGATTATTCCTATATTATCATTTAATATTTCCTGTAAATTGTAATTCGTGAAGCATCGTTACAATGGTGTTATTATCCATAAACATCAGTTCAATGCCTTTGTCGTAAAACACAATACAAAGATGAACAAAAACAAGACAGCTCCTACCTTTTATCTTGTAGCTTTAAATTCACAGTAGAGTAGTTTGCGTTTTTCAATTTGATGCAATTACATGTATATTTTGATAAATATGACAGCACAAACATTTCTTTATTTTCATCTCTTTGGTACTGTGTCAAAATATTAGAAAAAACAAGAAGGCTTTTAATTTAACTATTGCTTTAAAACTTAATTCCTAATAGGTTGATATTTGCATGTTGTTTTCCAACATGCATGTGTTGATAAATTTTCTATCACAAGCAATATTTTATTTTAATCTCTGTTGTATTATATCGGAACCAAAATGAGCCAATTCTTGCCATAAAACTTTGACCCCCAAATTCCCAATAGGTAAATATTTGCATGTTGTTTTCCAATATGTTTAAGCTACATGCATATTTTGATAAATATGCTGGCAACAACATCTTTTTATTTTATGGTCCTGCCTCAAGGCAGATGAACAAAATGAATAATTGTTCAAACAGTGGGCTCATGCTTGGCATGTTTATTGATATTTACGTTCAAACTTTGACCCTCCTCGCTTGTTATCCGTGCATTATTGATCGCATCAATAACCATTGACATGGAACGTGGCTTTCTTAATCTCCCAAGCCTAAGTTTAATAAGCTTCATTGATAGTTGGATTGTTCCCAGCAGCAGAAAGACCACATCCCATAGTTCACATCTGTCTGTTTTGTAACATTGGTTTTCCCCATCAGTTTGAAAATCCCATTGTGTTTCAGTTTATAAATGGAATAATAGGCTTTGCATGTGGAATGTACATTTTAAAAATGTTTTATACAGAAGAATATCAGAAAGAAAACAGTTTGGCATTAAAATGCTTTCTAAGACTAAGATGCATTTTGTCATTTTTGTTAATTGGAATAAGTATAAAGATCTATGTGACACTTGTTCTGTGAGGAAGTACTAAAGTATTTGATTTGAATTGCATTTTATGTGTTATATTGACTATTGTAGTATGGACTAAATTTTTAGTATGAACAATTTTAAAAATCATTACCAAATTTACACAAAGATCTTGTTTGAATTGGTTCTGTAGAAAGGAACATTGAGTCATTGCAAACAACAGAAGCCAAATTTAAATATTCATTATGTGCTTTTAATCCGGTGATGTTTTTATGAATTCAATTTACTATTATTGTAATTGAAAATTGAATTTCATCAAATGAGTCGTGTGAGTATGAGGTACGTGTGCTAAGCCATTTGCCATTAATATACCGGTTCTTTGTAAGTTGAGGTTATTCTTTTTGGTTATGGCAATAAAGGTTCTTTTATATATAATTTCCCATAAAAACTACTAACCATCCTTATTTTCACAGAAAATCAGTGGTATTTTATATTGTACACCCAAAATGTATTTACATAATAGCTAACATACATCAATTTATTAAACACAGATAATAGTCTTGAAATAAACACCCACTTATGTAACTTGCAGTTCCTTAAAGACGTCTTGGTGCACTTACAATTATTATGCAGAAGTATTTTACAATTATTATGCAGAAGTGTTTCATTTTGTGCAGTGGGCGTAAACATCTTAGAATATTTAACTGGCATCGATATTGTGTTTGAGATTGTTTTGTATTTTTATAGATTTTAATATTACAAACAGCCAGTGGGCATAAATATTGCATAGGAAGGTTCTTTTAAGAAGCCGACACAAGCTGTGACATAGTGGATCGAATAATGTGTGGAACTTCCACTTGAGTGGTTAAATAGTTCATTTCTAATATAGCAAACTAATTCTTAGATCACATTCTGTAATGAACACATACGCTGAGTTTGAGTGATTGAGCTGAGCATGACGTCGCATTGCGCTGATCGGAAAATGCGTTTTGGTGACCGTTTTTTCATCAAAAGCCACAAAATCATCTTTCACACAACAAACAAATAACTCACATTAAAAGAGCAAAGAAAGCACTTTATTTACGTATCTATTTCATAAAGGTTGGTTTTGATTTAATTGAACAAAATTGCAGTAGAAAATTGTTAAATTTGGCTGAGACAGGAAATTGTTGTTAGTTTTAATCAGTGTTTGGTAGTATCTACATACAGTCAGCTCTCTTTATAATTGTAATGGGAAGGACTTTAAGGCTGGGTTTCTGCATTAAATTTGTACAAGGAATTTTTAATAATATTTAGATTTAACGAATGCTGTTATGAAAAAATCGGGTTTCTTCAGTTTGTCTTTTGTTGCAGATGTATAGTGTTTAATACTTATGAATGAATGAAAATTCTTTTAAATAAATGACATCATATTGTCCACAAGTATTATCATATGAAAGTGAATCATAAGACCAACAGATTAGTACTAGCAGCAAAGAGTTTAATTTTGACAATTTATTAATGTAAGGGTGTGTTGAATAAATAGTTGTATATTATTTGTCCTATGATAATCTGTTACCTGGTTGCCTAGCAGGAACAGAAATGGTTTTTTAAAAGGTTTGTATTAACCCAGTTTTGATTGTTGCCGTTGTCAAACATTTCTAACCTATCTTTGTTGTATAAATGCATGAAAAATAAACCATTTTTAATCTTAGATAAGAGCTATTGAGTAAAATGTGCCATATCGTGTATGGAATACATAACGTGTGATTCAGTAACACAGTTCAATCCTTAAAGTTGCCAGTATTGACATTCCCTATCTGATATCCATAGAAAATAAACTGTTTTTAATCTTTCAGTTATAGCTATTCAGTAAAATGTGCCACTTTATAATTTGCAATAGATGACCTGTGATACATTAACACAGTTTAAAGCTTGAAGTTCGCAAACTGACCTATCCTGGCTTTGCAACTTATTTCCCATACAAAATAAACTTTTTAATCTTGGAAGAAAGCTGTTCACTAAATAAGATGTGATGAAATTCACTTATGGATAATTTTCAGAACTGTTGACATTGTACTAGAGCTGAGAATCCAATGAAATTTGGTGATTGATTAATCTTGTCTGAAAATGACTGCTTGCACTACCCCAATTCTTGCCTGAAAATTTGAAAGTAGCTGCTGAATAACTAATGTGCTGGGGTGTCATTAAACAACCATTCCTTTCCTTTAGTCATTTTGTTTTATCCCATGAAATGTAAAAAACTGCTCTCTTCATTTGAAATGTTCTCACCAGTAATGAATTTCAGGAGAGCAATGGTTTGATCCTTTGATGTTTTTAAATGGACAGGATTGTTGATCATCAATTCACACCAGCTGATCATTGATCACTTAATACTGTAAATTGTGACATTAATTCATCATCATTTCAAGTAAACTAAAATGAATATTTTTATTAATGTCTTTGGCAGCTACATACATGAATTTCATGTGTCCAACTAACAAGTTAGGTGTCTGTGTTTTTGTTTTTAAATGAACAGTACATGAAAAATCCTCAAATTTACAAACTATTTCTTGTTATCTATATACCAACCACTTTTCACAACATACCAAGTTGCTGGGAATATCCCTAGAGACCACTGGTCATCGAGGATCAACACATTTCCATATATAAATAGTTAGTGATGGCAAGTGTGGTAGTGCTGCTTTTCTGACAAGAAAAAACAATCCCAGAGAGATTAGAAAAGCTAAAAGTTCTAAGTAATAAACCATGAGGGATACACAGCAAGTTAGAAATGATGAGGTTTGGAAACAACCACCTGTGATGGAATCATGAAAATGCTGAGGCAGACATTTTGATTGCTTTCCTATGGTTTTGTTCACCATCTCATATTTTTAACATTGATTTTTATTAGTTTTATTAGTTCTCACTTTTGAGAAAGCCTGTAGTGTAATATGCTGGTAGAAAGATGTAGAGGCCAGCATTTGTGTTGTTAAAAGTAGAAGTAGACAGAAGTCTAAAATTGGAATTTTATTTAATATTTTTAGGTAAGTGAATGCATTAGAGTATAATTTTATTATAGTCTTCTACCTCTGTACATCCACAATCAACATTGTCAGTGGTTGAAATTTGTAATCTTGGAGGGTCTTGGGATTAGGTGGATATACTAGTGATAGAACAACAAAGTTAAAAGTTCTTTGTGATGTATGATGGAAAATGCCATGGTATCCTCATTGAATTTAATCCAGGGCTTCTCTACTCAACTCTGGTGTTATACCAAACTGTTCCTTGAGAAATATATTCTTATCACTGACACATAGCATCTTTCAGAGTTCAATAGCTAGAAGCTCCAATGCAGATAGATCTGAAGAATAGACTAAATCCAGAATAGGTTAAATGCACCATTTAATTTTACTACCAAAAAACAAAATCCCCTCCTTATCTTGCATTGTCCTATGTTTCTTGTGAGAAATATCCTGTATGGTCAACATTTTTATATTTATATATGTGTAAATGTCATGTTTTCACGGGAAGTGCTTATGTATGAGATAAATGGCTCTTCTAACCATTGATAATAGCAAATGGATGTCACAGCACCCTTTACTGCATGAATTTATGCACGCTCTAATTTGTGATAACATCAAATGATTGTTTAATAGCCGTAATACTCTTGTTTTATTTAACCAAGTGAATCATTTTTAATAGTCAAGTTCACTTTAATAGAACATACTGGTAGTTTTCTTAAAGGGCCATAACTAAAATTTCCTATTGTTAGAATATTTTGTATGAAAAAGAAAGAAAAAAGACATTATTATTCTTTGAAATGAAATACTCATATCTTAACTGAAGTTTCATGTTTTATTTAATCAGACCGTATCTTTACAGAATAATAATTTGTTGAAGGCTCAGAATATTGCAAAAAAAAGCATAGCTTCAAAATGTCTGACCAAACTTTGTTTCATCCCCAAATCTTCAAGAGCCAAAATCTAACTGAGTACACATAAAATGCATTCTTATCTTCACTAACTCCTAGAATATATATGTTTCTTGTCTTTAATAAATTAAATTATAATCAAAATATAGTTTTTACTAGTAGCTTGCATGACATTCCTGTAATATTTTCTTTCCTTGACGCAAGACATTCTTAGCTGGGTTGGCTAGTAAATGTACATGTATTAAAGGTTTTTGTGAAATATTGAATTAATGGCTATGCAAGTAATTGCTGACATTTAAAATGTTTTGCAAATGTCTTTGTAGTTATCTACTAAACAAACATAAATGTATTATATGAGCTTGTCATAATTAAGAACTTTGTTTTCTTATGTTTTATTACTATGGCTACCATTGATCAAAAACAAGTGTTGTCATTGTTGTCTTGCTGTTGTTCTAAATCCCACCATTCTTTTCCTCATTACTATTACATCTTTTTTCTCTTTTACAGCTATGTGACCAGTTACTAAATTATTTTTGAAAATTGAATGGTTGAATTCTCAAATGATTGGTTATTAAGTGCTATACATAAAATGTACAACTTTTAAATTGCAAGACTCAAAATTGTCTGATGCCAGGTCAATTAAAGGTTAATTTGGACAACTGTATAAAAAATAATGGATATTTATTAATGTAAGTTGCTTAAAATAAATTACTTAAATAATCTTTCTACACAATACATAATACAGTAAATAGCCCCAAGAGCAAAATACAGTGGTCCAAAAAGAGTGTGTTTTTTGTAAATCTAATTTTTATCCCTATGGATACTTATAATAAATATGTCATTTTGAGGCTACTTAAAGTAAAATTTAAATCACGAAAAATTAAAATTTATTGGCCTAATGTATTATATTTGGACACTATGCATTTGGGATCGAACTGAGCCCCTCTGTATATAACTTATAAGAAACCTTATCATCAAGGCAGAACATACCATGGCTTTCACTTAACCAATAGCAGAGATAGGAAATAACCCAGATAGAGAGAAGTCTCTGTGGATGAATCCTAGGTGTCACACATCAGTTGGAGAATCTGCCACCATAACCTACATTCCATACAATGCTGAAATTACTAGTAATAATAGGTGGGTGGGTAGAGGACCAATAGACTGTAGTTATGATGGTCTTGCTAGGTCTGTTGAGTTGTTGTGTAGAGCTGTGTGTTACTTGCTGGTTGGTTTTCATTACCTTGAGAAATACTTACAACCCAAAAAGCTTTCATCTGTTTATTTCTTCTTGTCTCCTCTTTGTGTGCTGTGTTACACGTCCTTCACTTCAGATAACTGTTATGTTTGTATAGCACTGTTCTTGGTGAATGTAAGCAGGTGTGAATCCAGAAGGATTTATGGTGGACACAAATATTCTTATTTAGTTAGAATTATTTTTTTTCAATATGTTAAAAATATCTGGATTTCAACACATCTTTGAATAAGCATTATGTGTGCAGGGATTCCTAATGGTGCTAACTGGAGACGGTACAAGGTCCTAGATGTCACTTATAGCTTCTGTCAGTGTTTGTAATTGTACTTACTTAGAATTAATTTTCATTAATATCAAGCTTCTTGGTATTTACAGAATAATAACTAGATATAGTATTGTAAATATTAAGTGTTATGGTCACACAATAGTTATAGTCATGAATGGATATTCTTTATTTTACAAGCATCATCTGTTAACTAGTCATCTGAATTAACTGTATGTTACCCCTCAATATTCAAACTAAACATCACTGTTCTTAAGTTACTTTATTTTAAGCTATTATATTTCTTGAGAGAAATGGCATTCCTTTAGTTATTAACTTCTTTTTATATTGACATATTTGCTTCATATATCACACTGAATTGGTGTGAAATGACAGTATCAATTTAAGGTTCAAACACACACCTAGTGGACACAAATAAATCTTCAAAGGGTAATTACCCCCAAAGTGGTTCATACAGTGCAGTGCATAATTTCTAGGTGAAAATTTAAAATGTCATAATGATTCCCTATTCATAAATCCTGAAAGTCCCATACCAATACAGTGAGACTTGGCTACTACATGCCACTGATAAAAACTTTTAGCAACTGAACAAATCACTGGATATCTTTGATATAAAAGGGAGCCACATTTGGTTCAGAGGTAGAGCATCCACCTAAGGAGCAATGAGTTGTCTGGTCAATTTGCTTAAGTGCACCCATGGGTTGTTTCTTGTTCCAGCCTGTCAGTTAGGATTGGTGTGATATAGTCAGTGATTTTGCTGTCCTGTCTATTGGAAAAAGCTTTTAAAACAGCCCTTGCTGCTAATTGGAAAGAATATCCTGTGTGGCTGTAGTGGCCTTAGATGATTATGTCACAAATGCCATGAATTTGTCACTTAGCTGCTGATTAAACAAGGTGCTGGGGTATCAGTAAACAAACATTCCTTTCCTTCTCTATAAAAGTAAGATTTTAGCGAGTACCAAGTATTGACTTGCTTACAAATTGGACACACCATTCATTTGACTTATTTATATATCTAATGTGTAAAGTGTGGTATTTTCCAACAGAAAAAGAAACCATAAAAAAACAATCACAAAGCTGTCGGTTTGTACAACACCGATGTATTTATGTATAAAAAGTAAACAACCCACTGTGAAGGATTATCGTAAAAACATATATCATTACAAACTGATGATTGAGACAGATGTCGGTTTGAAATGGAAGTTAACAAGAACTGTTCACTACACAAATAATTCTCTCTGCCAGACCATCATCATTTATCAGTTTGAGACAGATAACAGCTTTCTTAGATGTACCACCTTCCAACATGTTCTTCAATAATGGGGGTCTTACCTGCTTGAAATATAAGATGCTGCTACCTTATGTTCATGTGGATTTTGCTGTCATTCAGAGTATCGGTCAGGTTTGTTTGTAAACCTTAAAGAATCAGCAGTACAGAAAAAAGGAAGAACTGAAAGCGTATATTTTTTATTATTTTTTATGTAAAAGTATACAGGCTTGGATTAACTGATACTTTTAATGTGGTACAAGAAAAGGTATGAGTTTATAATTTGTGTGCTCTGTCTTCAACATGTTTTGTTATTTGTATTAAAAGAAAAGTTGCTATATTTTACATTTACATGTGTGTATCTGTGGGAAAGTGCATTTGAAAGTTTCTTGATAAATAAACAATAAGACATGCTGATTAAACAGTATTTCAGAGTTTCATTAAACATATTTTTAGAAATATTTTATCAGTAATCTTGTTGTGATTTACACTGTATTAAACAAAGGTTGTGTTGTCTTTTACGTGTACATGTGTGTATCTGTGGGAAAGTGCATTTGAAAATGTCTTTATAAATAAACAATAAGAACTGCTGAATAAACAGTGTTTTAGAGTTTTATTAAACATACATTCTGTTATTTTTTATCAGTAACTTTTTGTGAATCCAGAACTTAAAGGAATGCTTGTTTAACAACTCTCCAACACATTGGTTAATCAGTGGTTATTATATTTCAAACTCATGGTATTTTCATCTCATGGTCTTCAGAGTAAATCCACTACTGCCACATAGGCTTATCTTTCAGATTTGTAGTAAGGGTTCATTCATATGCATAATCCGTGATAGCACATACCGTGGTCTTTGTTAAACCAGTTATTGACCACTAGCTGAAATTGGATACAATCCACTGGGTCTACTGAAGGGCATAAATCTTACAACACATTGCACCTCAGGCAGATGGTCTAGCTCTGAGCAATATACATCCCACTCCAATAATTAAGAACTTATTTATCAGTTTAAAGCTGATATTTCATTTCTTTGTAGATTATGTTGCTCAAGTTGTATAGATTGTAATTGTAGATTTTATTGTTAAGGTAATTATATATTTCATTGTAAAAGTTGTGTAATAATTTGCTTGTAATTGTAGATTTCAATGTAAATATTGTGTAATAAGTAGCTTGTAATTGTAGCTTTCATTGTGAAAGTTGTGTAGATTGTAATTGTATATTGACACTTGTCTATTGACCCTTTGAATGGCTGCCAGGGTGAGCAAGTAAATTGAAGTTTCCAAGGTAAATATAGTTCTTCTTGTTTGTCTTTGCTGATTCCTGTCAAGTTGTAAGTTGAGTGTTTCTTAAGAGGTTGGACACAAACTACTGTATCATGCTGTGGTGAGGTTTCTGCATGAATTTATAATGATATTACTCATACAGAAAGGTGATGCATATTAATGAGATAATGCTGGTAATACACTGTAAAACACACAGCTGTTGCATACTTAATGACAAAGGGGCTGAGTTTACATTATTGGTAGAATGTCCTGTAATTGGACTGAATTTTGTTAGTCAAACATCTGATGCTTTCAACCATTGCTTCACAAATTGAATATCAAATACACTGGCGTATATTTATATATATGGTTTCTTTCTAGTAAAAAGGATTGTTTAACGACTCAACAGCACATTGTTTACCACTCAACAGTACATTGTTTAACCACTCAACAGTACATTGTTTAACCACTCAACAGCACATTGTTTAACCACTCAACAGTACATTGTTTAACCACTCAACAGCACATTGTTAACCACTCAACAGCACATTGTTTAACCACTCAATAGCACATTGTTTAACCACTCAACAGCACATTGTTTAACCACTCAACAGCACATTGTTAACCACTCAACAGCACATTGTTTAACCACTCCACAGCACATTGTTTAACCACTCCACAGCACATTGTTTAAAACTCAACAGTACATTGTTTAACCACTCAACAGCACATTGTTTAACCACTCAACAGCACATTGTTTAACCACTCAACAGCACATTGTTTAACCACTCAAAAGCACATTGTTTAACAACTCAACAGCACATTGTTTATTCAGCAGCTATTAGTTGTCAAACATACGGTGTTTGCCTCTCATTGTCTTCTGAGGAATCTCATTACAGCCACATAGGCTATTCTTTCTGATTAGCAGCAAGACATCTTTTTATGCACTTTCACACTTATTCTGGACCACTGGGTGGAATGAGAAATAGCACAAATTGGTCCTCTGGAGAGGATTGATCTAGTGACCCATCACATCTCTAGATCAATGCTAGATCAATCCTCAAGTGACCTATCACATCTCTAGATCAATCCTATAGTGACCCATCACATCTAGATCAATCACTAGATCAATCCTCTTTATCTACATGCCATTCCACCTTTCCTGTAAAAGACACTTGTTGCTTAATAGAAAAATAATAAAGATGGTATTTTTTTTTTAGTCATAGAATAACTGTACCATATTTGAATATTATACTACCCACTGATAAAACAGTGTCATCCGGGGTTCTCTAATATTAAGAAAACATTGATTTCGAATATTTAAATATATTAATGTGCTTTGAGGAGCATGCATTCTGTGTTGGAGCCAGTATAAGAATATTGAAATAGATCAGTTATAATTCATCCAATTAAAACCTGCACTATTGAACATAGATTACGCTTTGTAATAATTAGGTCATGGTGACCAATGTATCCAATTTATCTCACTTTACTCCAAATAGAAACTGTTTAGACTTATTATTCAACAGTATTTTTAGCCTTTGTGGTGTACTTGTAAGGTTTTTGTTCAAAGTTTAGCAAGTGGGTCGTTATTTTCAGGCTTCGTTGCATAGCAAAGGAAAACATTAAAGTACAGTACTGTAAATCATCAAATCATCGCGAGCAAGAAATATACAAAAAAGTGAACACAATATTAATTGACACATTCTAATTTTACCAACAACTCTGTAAAAAACCCAACATAAAAATACATATTAGTAAAAAATACCCCTTTAAGTACATCAATTTCATGATTCACTAATTTCACGATTTACAGTATTTGACTAGCTTAAACTTGAGTACAGGTATTGTTTATATTTATAGCACTCGGGCATGATGCAAAATGCAAAAGAGGTGCACTAATTAGAGTACTTGACAATGTTTTGTAATATGTGTCAAAAAAATGTTCTGCCACCCGGTGGGAACATTTTACACATACACCAGCAGGAAATGGATCTCTTCACAGGGGATTTAGTAAACAGTTACACTGGGCAAAAAATGGTGTCTTGTTCAAAAACGTCATGGGCCGAATTTACAAAGTCTTCTTTTCTCTTACACGCGTGTAAAAGTGTTAACAGCGTGCATTTAATGAAATATCGGTAATTGAAAGTGCATTTGGAATATGGAAACATTTTCCACATCTTGAATTTGGCACTTCGCTTAAGGATTATACATTATTCATTGCAAGTCGGCAGTCAGTTACAAGCCAGTTTTACTATGTCACGGGTTCCATTTCTCGTGAAAATGTGCTGGGCGCTTATATTGGGGGGGGGTCAATATAAATAGAAACAATACGGTAGGTGTAAACCTAGGTACATGTAGGATTGTGTAGCAAGTTTAATTAACTATTAGATACAGCAGTTTGACACATTGAATAAAACCTTTTTCTGCATTCTGGCACCATAATCAAGATTCCAAGCTATTTTGATTCCAAGATATTGGTTAGTCCTGGGGGACATGGCAACTGTTTTGGAAAATGACCAGAAGCCAAATCTGAAATGGGGAAAAATGCTGAATTTTAATGTTTTTACCAAAATGTGCACAATGAATAGTTTGATTACATCAAACTAAAGGCAAATTCCTGGATCCTTACATCTGAGAAAAAAATGGTAATGAAGTACAGCAGGTTTAATCTGTAGACCATGTATATCACAAATACTCTGTTTGACACTTTATACCAACCAACTTGGTTGTTGTTAAAGTACATTTCCTGCATTTCTTTTTTCTGCGAAAGTTAACTGAACCACATCTTTCACTTAATAGACAAACAGTCTTTAATCTGTAGAAAACAAGATGGTGGGGAAAATATTTTAAGATATGCAGCAGAATAAATATTGTTCTCTGTGGGTGATCTGTCTAGTTTGTCTTTACCTGTAGGACGGGTTTGCTTACTTGATAAACCAGCTAACATCACAGGTCTATAGGTAGCTATCAACAGGCCCGTACCCGCTGGTCTTGTTTAACAAATCACTCTGTCTGGAGTCAGTGGAGGACTCTTTTGATGTTCAGGGCAGGAAGTGGCTCAGATGGTGCAGCATCAGAATCTTGTTTCGTAGTTCATAGGACTTGTTTTTATTACAAATAGGACTTGTTTTTATTACAAATAGGACTTGTTTTTATTACAAATAGGACTTGTTTTTATTACAAATTGGACTTGTTTTTATTACAAATATTTTAGCCTAAATTCCCAAATTATAAAATGGAATTTAAAAAATCAGATTTGTTATGACTTGTTTTGATTAGTAGAAAATAATAGACTGGTTAAATGAATCAGAGCATTTTAAAAATTAAATAGGCATTTGGGGATACAGTATTTGAAAAAAATCTCAATAGTACTTTTATTTTTTTTATATTCTTTCCTGGAAATGTCTGGTTGTAATATCTGTTGGAAAATTTAAATAAAAGTGGATCAATATCAAATTTTATTTTTATTTCCTTTTTGCCAAAAAGAATATTAAAATACAAAATTTACAGTATGGCATTTGTGGATTTGTCTAAGATAATTTAGAAAATTTCAATAAAATTTGATCAAAAGGAAATTTTATTTTTATCCACTTTTTACGAAGATGCATATCAAAATATATATATTTTTAAATTATGGTCTTTGTGGATTTCTCTGTTATATTAGGAATATATAAAAAAAAGTTCATATTAAAAGTTTAGTAACTTCCAGTTAATTTATACCCTATAGTTACCTTTATAATTACAGTAATTAACATCAATGAACTTGACTAATGAGTGGTACCCTGTTTGATCTTACTACAGACTTCTGGCAGAATAATCAGCATTTTTTTCTCATCAGAAACCTTTTATTATTAGATCAATACAAAAAATCTCCCAGATTTTTTTAATGATGTCCTCTACGCTCTGCCAAATTAGAGGTTAATACTTTACCACCATCATGATGATCCCCACCAGCCTATTTGCTTAGTCAGTCTAATGAAACAGCCCATGGTGTATACCTGTAAACAAATAATATTTTTATAAGTCAATTAATTCTTTAGTGTTTATTTTCTTAATACATGTTCTATACACATACAAAAGCTGGTGAAGGCTCAGAAAATTGATACGTTTTGTTAAAAAAAAGACTGGTTTTTAAATGGACTTTAAAGAAAAGCTGTTTGATACAGATTTTAAGAGTAAAATTTATCTGTTTTGTTATATACCAAAAGTGAATGCATAATTAAGAAACAGTTTTAATGGCATATTGATAAGAAACATAATTATAGGATATTAAAGAGGTTTCCATTTTGTATAATGTTTATGTCCTGAGTGAAATAATTTTCAGTTGTCACAAGCTTTAGCGAGTGACAATGAAAATTATTTCCTGAAGGACATAATCATGATGTGAAATGGAAACTCGTTATTTGAAGAAAAAAAAGTGAACAACAACAAAAATGAAACCAATCATTTTCCTTTTTTGGAAACAAACTATGAAAAATAATATGATGTTGTATGATGTCAAGAGTGTTATATATCAGTATGACGTAGTACTAGAACATAACACTTTGATATGTACCAAGATATGTTGAGCAATATGGGTAATAATATATATAATTTCATGTAATTTATAGGAAATTGTTTTACATCTTGGATGAAAAAGGCCAAACAGAGAAAAAGTTTTGTATTGGATGTAGTGTTTGTTCCTAGATATATACCACATGTATGAAATCATTGCACTCGCTATAGCCAGAAACAGAAGCTGCCATAAATACTGAGGTGCTTTGTTTGGAGGACAATGAAAACAGAACATTGATAAGGAAAAAAAATAATTTAATGTCCAGATAAATAATTAGTAGCAATTGTTAAAATCTCAGGTTCCTGGTTGACAGCCTCTATGCCCCCCTTCATCACATCCCTCCACTAGGTCATCTGATCACCTAATAGAGCAATTGCAGCTGATTTAAAGCTGAATCTAATTCTACTAGCATGTACATAATAATCATGATAATTATTGTTGTAAGTAATGGTGGCTTATTGGACTTTGTTATTGCAGGTTGTATATTTTTCCTTGTCTTTTACATTAGACTCTAGGGGCCTCTTTTTATATGTAGTATAGGAAGGAAATTTTTTATGACCTTTTTTTGTTTTTCTGTTTAAAAAAATATATAATCATAACCTAAAGAAGTGACACAATCATAGATCAGAGTTTTTCATTGGGTAATTCTAAAAAAATCTGAATTAGGAATAGTTCTTCAAAATACAGACCAGTCACAAGCAATGAAACTGTCATTTTTATAGCAAGTTTTTAAAAAAAAGTATGGGGGTAAATTCTGATATGTGAAGGAATGCTAATGTATTATATTTATTTACTTGGCCTAAATCTAATAAATATATTATTTATCCTAGATGAAAAAGAAATTCATTTATTTTATTTATGTAATAACAAAATAGATAACACCCAGAAGCTATGTATTTTGTGCCAGTAAGCCATGATCGATCCACGTTAATTAATTAGCCAAACTATTTTAGCATACCATATCAATTTTTCAATTGGTGGCATGATTCTGAAATCAAATTACTCATATCTCTGTCAAATCACCTTGATCACATAAATAACATGGAGAAAATGTGTTTATACCTGTACATATATAAATACAGGTCTTTCTTGGCAGGAGCTAGCCCAAAGATTTGATGAAAATAGTTTTTGCAGGGTTAAAGGTTGACTCAGGTTTCTGTTATGATTGTATTTGGTTACTGTTATAATAGAGGAATTGGTATGTGAAGTAATTGTTTAGTAAGCCAAGGTGATAATGCTTGTTTTGTTCTTTACTAGAGTGTGTAAAGGTTTTCACAGAATGCGATACTCAGAATGAATTATACGTGTACAGTATTGTTGATATGGGTGTTGACAAACCTGCTTTTTGTTAAGTACATTTATATACACTGTTTATTTTTTAATGGGAAATTTACACTCATTTTTTGCAGAATCCTTTTACTCCATAGGGAGTCATGTTTCCAATACTAATATAATTGTGTAAAAAAAATAATATTTTTTTAAAAACAAATTTGATATGCATTAATGATGAAATATTGAATAAAAAATGCCCAATAAAAATAAAAATGTCCACTTTTTAATAGTGAAAGAGAAGAATTTTTTTTAGGAAGCTACTTTTGGTACCTTTGGAGATTACTGCTTTAATACGGGTTTGTTGTATGAAAGCAATATAGGTAATAAAACTACACTGCATGCATTTTATGCATGTATCTTATTGGTAAGATCTATATTAGGATTTGGCATTTGTTCTGACTGATACTACTATATCTAAGAAGCAAGTGGCTGTATTGGTGACTCCCAAACCTGCTCACACATACATGTGTAGGTAATTGGCATAGCTAATAGCTGGCAGACGCTCAAGTCGTGAATATGAACTGTGGACAGTTTACATGGAGTATGCACAAAGTAACAGTGTGAGGCAAGTGTGAGGTACGTTAGCATTTAGTCACTTTTGTTTTGTTTTGACCAGAGAGATTGTTTGTTTAATTTTACTTTAGTTTCAAATAAATCAAATTAATTTTTAATATTTGTAAATGGATTACGGTCTTCTTTATGGAGTCATTTTTTCATCACTTTTACTTTTTCAAATATGGTCTATAACATGTTAAATAATGAAATATTTATTCTGGTTTTATTTGTATCACACTCATTTTGATGGTTTGTTCAATTTGACAGCACAGGATTGTTAACATGACAACCTAACATCGTGACAGCTAATCATGTAATCACAAAAACATTTGTTTGCTTGAGCCTTTCCTATTTCATGAATGAACATTTGTATGAATTTTTGTTGCCATAAATATGTGATGAATTGTATGAGATTTAATTTGAACCAAGTCTTTTCTGATTTCATGACATTTTGTTTCCTTGTCAAACATTTACTTAACACATCATTTATTTATGCATTAATTCATCCCATTTTATATCCTGTTCATTCATTGATTGACTGTTCATTATCTTTGTCAGTCTATGTTTAATTCATAACACCAGACTGACCTGTGATCTGTGAGGTCATGACCTATGGTTTGTATGCATGGAAGGAATACAAGATTAAGTATATGACAGGGAAGCTTTCATTCTTGGCCCCTTGGACAATCAATTGCTTTCCTTTGAACAAATCTTTTCTAGCCTGACCTGAAGCACATGATTAAGCCATTGCTGCAACTTATATGATATTACAACATGTTAGCAAGTGAAACTAATTCCAGCTTATACTTAAATCCTTCCATTGGGCAAGTCAGTTGTGAACATTACTGACTAGTCTAATTTAGTATATGTATAGTTCACAAATAACTTATTCTGTTTCCATTAAAGATAAAATTACTGGTGACAGTAGTGGGGTAATTTGTCATTTATTCTTGATTTAAACTAAGTGTGGTCTATACAGAAGAAAATTACTTTAAGGATGAACCTGTTGCAGTCAGTTCTGAATGACCTTTGTTACACCAATTGTGGACCAGTGGCTGAAACAAGAGAGGCCAATGAGTTTGGCAAAGGTAGTCTATATCTATCCAGAGCCAGATAACTTTAAAAGATAATTTGCAAAAAAAGAAAATAATCTTAATCCATGTGAGACTGACATACATTTTATGGTGGTTTGTAAATGAAGGTTTTTTGGGTTTTATAAACCAAATTCGGTCCTAAAACCTTTTGAATAGTTTTCCTTTATGCTAAGCAAATTCCTTCTGCTACAACTTCTCCTTGGATTATGTGTTATACAGAGATACAGTTTTGAACATAATAACAGTATAGTCATTCAGATTAGACTGTATTGGTAAAAACACTTTTAAACAAACCTTAGTTTATTGCAATCTGACTTGCAGGTAGTTTGTAAATGTGTAAATATTCCCCACCAGGAAATTTATATTACGACGAGTTTTCCTCCAAGAAAATATTTCACAGAAAAAAGTAGCACCATACAGTTTTTCTTAAAAGATTATAACTTAATATTATTAGTGTTGTTTAATGGGGATTTCACAAAGCCATTCTCATTTCAGTGTTGCAAAGAAAGAAATCCATCTTTTGTATCATACAATTAAAAACTCAATTACCTGAGTTGGTTATGTTGCTTAATACCAAACCAACAGTTTGTTTTGTATATAAGGTTTTCAGCTTTAATGGCAAAAGTGTTTTGTAGAAATGGCTTTAGAAAATGTGTTAACAGTCTTATTCATTGACAGTCAAAGAATTTATATCTGACTGGCTTGTCAATCTTATGACAGAAATGGCTTTCTTATCAAAAGGCTTAGATTAACATACCACTTTTGGCAAGTTTGATATAGGCTTGTCAGATATAACTGCAAAATTATTTAGACAAATGATTACTTTAAAAAAAAAATTATCTCAGTGTTTTTTTTGTTAACCCATAGAAATTGTTTTGCATTTGGAAGAAGTAAGTAATTTTTCCACTGATAAATTTATTAATATTAAGCATGTATAGTTGGTACCAATTTTAACCAGAAAAATGATGTGCATATATTACTAAATAGATAGTACAAAAATAGGGCCATAGTTTTTGCAATTTTTAATCTCTTCTTTTTTGTTTATGCTGAACCACATGATCATTTTTTACCTAAACAGACGTAAACACTTTTGGCGGGAAAGCAAAAACTGATCATGACCCATTGACCCTAAACTTGTGGAATTTCATGTATTTTCAAAACTGAGTTATTTTTGCTTCCTTTTATAGAATTCAAGCAGAGTTATCTTGTTGACCAAGTTTATCACATTACACAAAGTAGAAACATTTAACCATGGGTTAGTTGTTCACAGCTCTTTCGTGCGATGATTACCAAACCACTAGTCATTGTACTGAAGCGAGAATAAAGTTTTGTTGTAATATAAACTGTGCTATTGGAGATTATTTCGGTATGCTCGATCACTGTTTATGAGCTCCATATTCAGGTTGTTGACAGTTGATAGCTGCCTCGCATAATAAAAGAATTCTGAACTGGTTATTGTATAATTGCTTATTACTATTTTCAATATGTGCATCTGTGAGGAAAATTGATTTGCAAGTGAAAGTGTCAGCCTCCTCTAGGTAAATAGTTAGACAAGTGGATTGTTTACTTTATAACAGAATCATTTTTCATGCAAATGGTGGCCAGAGTAAGCTATTGCTGTAACATCTGTTACAATAGTTCACAGGTATGTGTGATATTAATGTGTTATGCTTGTTAGGTTTATTGCTGAAACCATTATTGTCTGCATGCTATCAGCCTAGCAACACCAAGAAGTCTTAAGGACAGGCAGTGTATGGCATGTCATTTTCAATCATTCAGGACTTTTATTCCATGTCATAATATGTAGATGTGCTGAGGTCAAGTCAATATTTATGTTTCCTGTTACAAAAAAATTACATGGCATGCTTTAGTTTTTATTTCCAACCATAAACTTTTTTTTTGGCCAAATACCATAACATTTTGTTTGACGACTGTTGTGCAAAACCCAGTTACATGTACATATATGGATAGTTTCATTGGTATCCGGTGGTGACTGTTGTCATTATACAAACCTTTCAGTTTCAACCATGAATGATTTAATATATTAACAGCCTTGAAATATACAATACTATCTTTGAAAGTCCCTGTATGATGACAGCAGATTTATTCTTCCTTTCCTTTTCCTTTCCCTTCACATTCAAGGAAAGAGCTTGTGATAAATTTCCAGTTCTTACTGGCAAGAACAGGGATTACAGATGGCCCCTATGTTTGTTTTGGGTATACACACACTAGGTATATAGTCATGTCTTTTACAAGACCTTAAATGGGGTCATAAGGTGAAAGTCATTGGGGATGATTTCCTCCAGTAAAAAAGATAGGGCTTTCTATTGACCACAGAGAAAAGGTTTGATATTTGTTTGGTATAGACCTTATGTGTATTAACAGGCTTAACAGGTCATATTAAAAAAACAAAGACCATGGTCAAGGTGACTGGTTTCCATTTGAAATATTTTTACTTTCAACTGCAGAAATCATTCATAATTAATGATGATCATAAATGATCATTGCAGAATAAAATTATCTCTTCCATTGGTGGATTCATGGACAGAGTGCAGCCTTTTTTTTTTACATAGTCTTTATTTTTTCTTTGTTGTATTTTCATGTTTATGTATCTAATGTAAAAAAATTAACAATTGTAAGACTAAGAGTCTATTAGAATACCGGTAATAACAATTCTCTTTATAGTTATTTTAAATGTTTTTGTTTTTTGTTTTTTTTTGAATTAAATATACTATTGCCTCATAACTGATATATACACAGATATATATATATATATATATATATATATATATATGTGTGTGTGTGTGTGTGTGTGTGTGTGTTACACCATGATTTTGCATGCTTGAATAAACTTGGTAATATCACACTGACCTGTTTTAGTATGTTCACATTCTTTGTCCGCTTTAAGAGATCACCCATCCAGAAGTATTCTTTTTCAGCAGCTATTCATATTTGCTCATCCTATTAATCAAACACTGTAGCTCACTAGCTATAACATTATTTGTGGGGTGATCCTGACCCTAATAGGTTTTAAGCCATGCTAGGTATATAGCTAGTAAGATTGTTACAACCTTGAAATCTTGCTGTCAGTCCATGCTAGGTATATAGCTAGCAAGATTGTTACAACCTTGAAATCTTGCTGTCAGGCGATACTAGGTGTTTAGCTAACAAGATTGTTACAGCCTTGAAACCTTGCTGTCAGTCCATGCTAGGTATATAGCTAGCAAGATTTTTATAGCTTTTAAAAACTTGCTGTCAGGCGATACTAGGTGTTTAGCTAACAAGATTATTACAGCCTTGAAACCTTGCTGTCTGGCCATTTTAGATATTCAGCTGGTAAGATTGTTACAACCTTGAAACCTTGGTGTCTGACCATGCTAAACATAGAGCTAGCAAGATTAAATACAAACTTGAAACCATATTATCCCACCATGTTAGATATATAGCTGGTAAGATGTTACAACCTTGAAACCTTGGTGTCAAACCATGCCAGATGGATAAATGTAGCTAGCAAGATTGTTACAACCTAGAAAACTGGCTGTCCATAACCAGATGAAACTATTCATTCCGTAACAGAAGCATTGAGCATAGCAACAGAAAAAGGCCATCACCAGGTAGTTGGAATTTCTTACCTGTACTCTGACTGACCTGCTGTATGACTTTTCATTGATTCATTCAATATTCTTTATATTAGTGCTTTTTAATCATATTCACTGCAGTTGCATAGTATGTGGATTTATGTCAGTCACCAGTAGGGAAGAAACCATGGTCTGAGCAACCATTGGAGGGTACATCACAATCCTTGAAACATCAGACTCTCAAGCTGAAGACAGTGGTTCAAAACCCATTGAGGCTGGTTCACATTTTGACATTGTGTTGAAATTACCATATATTTTACATATGATAGCTGTATGTCACTGTGCTCCAATGGTGTCGTTAAACAAAACAAACAAACACAA
Source organism: Symmetromphalus regularis (assembly GCA_032355785.1). Lineage (NCBI taxonomy): Eukaryota > Metazoa > Mollusca > Gastropoda > Neomphalida > Neomphalidae > Symmetromphalus > Symmetromphalus regularis. The sequence goes on from JAULBS010043397.1 coordinate 42,037, forward strand.
TCCTTGGTGTTTTCTTTGTGGTACAAACAATCAATCTAATTTCTCTTAGTCACCAGTAAAGAAGCAGTCATACTGTGAGCAACAGTTGGAGGGTGGATCACAATCTTTGAAGTTTTCTGTGTGGTAAAACCTTTATAATCCGATTTCTGTCGGTCACCGATTAGATAACTAATATCTAACTTCTGAGTGGTATATCACAATCTTTGAAGTTTTTTTGTAGTAAAATCAACTAAACTAATTTCTTTCATTCACCTATAGAGCAGGATTTGGTGTGCAACATATTTGGAGGTACATTACAATCTTTGAAATATTTTGTATGATACAAGTTAGCTGTTCTGGATTAATATTTTTTTATGGAATTTTACCTCATTTTGGACAGATGAAAATTTATCTGCATCATTGCTGATTCTCATCTTTAATTGGCCAGCCACAAACAGTAAGTTAGTTTGAAAACATATTTTAATGAATTATAGAAATTAAAAAAAAACCCATAGTAACATTGTTTCACAAACCTATGAATGGGATCTTTCTAATGACCCATCACACTTTAGTTAGATGCTCTATTGCTGAACCATATTCTGAACTGATACAGCATGTCATATCACTTTAACAAATATGAAAGACCTCATTGTACCTCCAGGCTTAGCATGTAAGCCTTTGGCACAATCTTCCTCACATCTTTTTCTCAAACTATGTGTTTGGGTTTTCAGTATACCGTGTCATAAACTTTACTTCTAAGGGCTAGATGAAGCTTGCAATTTTCACAGTGCAGTTTTAATCACCATGCACTTATAACTGATGTGTCAAAGCAATTACATGACTTTCTGTACAGCAATATGACATTACAGATTGTGATAAATTACATGGGGGAAAAAACAAAAAAACTAAGCTTGTTAAAGTCAAGTGAGCACTTTAAATGATTTACCATGACACCACTTAAACTCTTGGCATTTAAAAATGGTCAATTGAGCATGAACAATATATGGACAGAAATAGATATATATGGACAGCATATGTTTTTGATCAGCCGCTGTCAAACATATTAAACGTGTATTTTTGACATGAGGTTCACAGAACAATGCTCATTCTGTGTCATAAGCTACTCTTTTTTTTATTAGCAGCCTTAGACATGTCAGCACAAAGCAGTTTGATCAGTCACTGTTTCAAACATTATTCTGGGACTAGCCATCTAGTAAGAAAGCAAATTTCAGTTTGGGACTATATATACATATATATTAGTTGTGGACCTTGACTTGAATGAGAAATAACCCAGTAGATCCAGTGAGAAGAATCAATGATAGTAAACCAGTGAGTGAGCCTTAGTTATCCTGTGATAGGCTATCACTCTCAAGATGAAGACAGTGGTTCAAAACCTGTCAAAGCCTGGCTCACATGATTAACAAATCAATGTGTTCTAATAGTGTCGTTAAAATAATAATAATAATAAAATAAATAAACCAATGACATCTTAACCAGGCACTCTACAGATAAGCTATGTCCTCCTCATACAAAACATAATGTTAAATCCAGTTATACATGTGCACGTTCCAATTGCTGATTTATTTCCACCAAGACACTTTTGTCAATACTTAATGAGGTGCAAGGTTCATCAAGCATAACCAGCCGATTCTTTTGATCATTGAACATCTCATTCTAATGATTACAGACAGTCACTGGGCGACACTAATCTAGCGTGTAATTGATTGTGCTAGCATTTTGTTTGATTTGGCCCTCATCAGACTAGCAGTCACACCCCAATGTAGATCAGTTAGAAACCATTTATATTAAATAACATTTTTTTTAGTCATCCAGATCACTATCTTCAGGGGACAAATTTCACAAAGTATCACTCTTTTGCTGTCAAACCTCAAAAGAACTTTCACAATTCCTGTTTTGCCCCTAGGGTCTCCTAGAAGTCCTAACGCCACCATTGAAAAAAAATCCACTGTGTTCCTTATAACTTTTGAGGGGTTCCTCTGTTATCGTGAGTTGTGCTTCATCAAGGGAGCGTGCTAGTATGGAAAATAAATTTGTTTAAATTACACCTTTTGATCACACTAATTTATTACCCATTGGCTTCTGAAAGTCAAACATTTGGTAATTTTAACATATAGTCATCGAAGGAAACCTGAAACTTTTCAGTCAGCTAGAAGAGATTTTTATATGCACTTTCTCATAAACAGGAAAGCACATACCACAGCATTTAATATCCCAGTCATGAGGCACTCATAGAGACAGTTTAAAAACAGATGGTTGATATATGTCTTCATTAGTTTTGGTTTTTGGAGTGTACTTGCTGTATTTTTAAGATATAGCTATACATGTAGATTGGTGATTCTCAGCTGGGAGCTATATGGTTACCAGGCAAGGAATTACAAATTTAAAGTGGAGGAATTTTAGTTAAGGGAGGAACTGGGAAAGAATGTACACTGTGTACTAGTATACATTTGTAGATAAATGAAACACCAGCTTCTCCCTAAATAAGGGTGATAACATAAATTGTTTGAAAAATTGCCACAGTGAAAAAGTTTAATGATGAAAATAATTACTAGATTATGATATAAAATGGTGGAAGAATTGATGCAGCCTGAGATCGCATGGGGAGGAATGTAACCTGGAACTTTGAGAACCACTGACATAGATGCATTAGTTTGTCAAATGTATTTTTGTTGTGTGTAAAAAGTTCATTAGAAGAAACTAACTCATTATCATTTTTCAAATTTGACAGTCAAGATGTACTCCGTCTTGAATGTTAGGAACATTCACAATAGAAAATGAATTAAGATAATGATTTCAGTCATGATGATGACCGTTAAGTCATTAAGGATAGTTTTAGTACCAACTAATGGACTGCCTTTTCAGAAAGTTTATTTGACCAATGCTTCATTTGTCATTGATTGAATGGTGGCTGAAACTAGACAAATGAAATCAATGTTCTAATACGTACCACTAATCACATTTTGTACTGCACTTTGCTCATCATTATAAAACTGAATGAGAGTCTTGACTAAAACTCAGTACAAACTGGATGTAAATCAAATGTTGTGGTCTGAACAAAAATGTTTAGGCAGGCAGTGTTTCTCTTTTTACTGTGGGTCCTCATATTGACCCCTCTGACCTGTAACAAGTCCAATAAAACATACATTTAATAACGTAATAGTAGAATTCAGGTACTCGTTTATACACTTCACGTGTATCTGTAAACTTAAGTCCTTGAGGAAACACTTATATCACAGTACTGGTCATTTAGTGTTTTAAAGAAATTATGGACTATAACATTGATCTATGGCCACATGAGGATTGGATAATTCCAGTATTCCTAGGTAATCATGCAATCAAGTTAGTAAAGGAATAATGTTTAAAAAGTGTGTCGTTAGGAGTCTAAACTGGCCAACAGTAACAATCTAAAAATATTTTAATCTTAAAAACTCATATACATTTCTACTTCAAACGAAGAAAATATTTTGTTTGAAAGAAGGCATTATATCCTTATTTTCTTGAAGTTATTATTTTTTAATATTATATAGTATGTGTTGAAAGCTGTCAGCGCTGAAACGAGTGGTCTTGTTTTTGCCGAGTCACAGTATGTCACAGTTGTGTGAATAACAAGAGAGCAGTAAATTGAAATGTTCACTGAACCATGCAGTCAATGTTCTTGATGTCCACTGAACCATGCAAGTCTGGCAACTGTGTTGTTTTAGATCAATGTATTGATTGCTGTTATAAAATCATACCATATTGAATTTAATTACTTTGATCTCCAACAAGCCTGTGAATATCACTGACCATTAAACTCTGGAGGCAATGGGATTACTTTGTTGCGTTATTAATTACATGTATGTGGAGTTTTACAATATGGAATCCTCACATTCTTGAAATAAGAATATTGCTGGAGTTTCAATCAGGAACTAAGTATTCTTTTCTATATGAAATTACATTCCACATGGAATAATGTATTTGTGGAACATATCACCAACATGTGGCATTTTCTGTACTGGTAAGTAAGAACCAGCATTAATTACAGGTAATAGCCATAGATTAACTATATGATTGTGTGTTGTTAAACCAGGGTTAAAGGATAATCTCTGTGGTGGCAGTCTGTTTATATTCTAGATCATGTTCAATAGTTGCATATAACATCTTTGATAGGGCAGTGTTCAATAATTAACAATCATCTTATATTTTTGTGTTGTTAAATCTGCATTAAAGAGTAGCCTCTATGGCTGGAGTGGATTTATACTCTGGATCACATGTCAAGTTATCATATAATTCTTATGTGAAATCTTCCCAGAATTAAGAATGTTATTGTTTGTCATTAAACCTACATGAAGGAGTAGCCTCTATGGTGGCAGTGGATTTATACACTGGATCGTGTGTCACAACTGTCATATCGAGTAATAACCTATGATTAACAATATATTTTATACATTGCTTTCTTACCCCCGTAATTACACACTTGATATCCATGTTACATAAACAAATTAAAATCTGTTTCCCATCATGGGTAGGTCTCACAACACTATTAATATGTTAGTTTACTTGCTACATATTTTATGAAGTTCTGTATGTCTTTCTAGGCCAGGATGTTGCTCAGACAATAGGTTGTTTGCCTGATGTGCTTTGGTAATAGGATCAAACCCTCTTGATGGACCAATTCTCAGGGTTTATTCCCTATCCAACCAATGCCATACAGGTGGTTAATCAAGGCTGGCAAGTGTGTGCTTTCCTGTCTGTGGGAAAGTGGATATAAAAGATCCCTTGCTGCTAATGGAAAAATGTATTGGATGTCCTTTAACGACTATATGTCAAAATTACTAAATGTCTGATATCCAATAGTCGATGATTGATAAATCAGTGTGCTGTAGTGGTGTCGTCAAAAAATAAAAATAAATACAGAGCATGTTGCCACATGCAAGAGCTAGATACCAGCAGCTGTTGCAGTCATTATACATGACAGTACTAGACAAGGAATATAATCTGTATTTAGTAAATCTGTCTGGATCATGATGTCATTTGGTTACTACACATCAGAAGTAAACAAAAGCTCGTGATGACTTCACGAGTAGCCATGTGTTGTTCCTCTACAGAAAGACTAGCACATGTCAATAGGTGAGATCAACAAACAAGATTATCATAAATATACTGCTATTCAGAGTTAACAGACCTTGAATGCTAGAAACTGATAAGTGTTATTTAAATTGGATTGATAGTGTGGTGAGGGTGTTTGTTATAATACTCGGACAATTCTCGGAATTTGACTTCACATTAGTGGTCAAATAGCTGGTCAAAGATCATAGAATAGGTGCCTGTTAGTGGCATATTTTTAATTCCTGCAACTTGTTCACAACTGGTGTATATATATTAAATAAAACTAATAAAAATGATGGGCCTGTGTGATAGAATAGTCCCTTCTGTAAGTAACGTCACAATTATTATTGGTTTTTATACATAATAGTCTCAGAATGAAATTTCCTCAGTAGTAACTTTTTTTTTTTTCGTCAAATATACAAGTATATTTAGTTGAAATTTATTTAATGCACTGAGCAGCCAGTAAATATGTTCAGCAGTAAATACTAAACTGGTTCCCCACATTTTACAAGTTTTTATTCTTTTCTTCAGAACTATGAAAGAAATAAAACAGAAATTAATAAAAAATAAAACTTCAACAACGTCCCGAAAATATATAGATAAAATGCAAATAAAATGTGTAAGTCTATATATCATTATAAACAATAAACGTTTGCTGAAATTTTTAATAAAAGGATTTCTCACTTTTTTGTTCAAAATTAACTTGAGACATATCTGTGTTTTCTCTATAAACACAAGTTTTATTTTGTGTTCTACAGATACCTTGAGTATCATGAACATGCTGTTTGATCAAAACGTAGATAAATGTCAGCTAATATGTATTCTAGCATTATATAATTTCACTGAAAGAAAGAAAAGAATGTTAGTTTAAAGACTTCTGAGCACATGCATTATTTAATCTGGTTATTAGGTATCAGGCATGTGGTATTTGCTTCTCATTTTCTACAGAAGAAAGTCACTAATGTTTTTATTATGTAAGCAATACATTTTTTTTATTAGCAGAAGAGGTCTTTTTTTTTAATTCCACAAGTTTGTAAATCTGTGTGATATATATACTTTCAAGAAGTATTACCTTTTAATGGGATCAGTCAAATATACATTTTAAGCTATTTTGAAGATGAAAGACTTTTTTAATGTTGCAGCTGTTGTTACATGTGTATAGGCCTGCTCATCAGAAAATTAATTTTGATTCCTTCGTAAAGAAAGGATATGCTTGTCTCAAACATGACTATTAATATATTTGTTAGGAGTTTTCATGCACCTTGTAAATGTGATGTTTCAAATTCAGCTTAAATTAAATTAAATTAGTAATAAATTAGTGTTTTCTTCTAACTTAATAACAATATTTTTAACATGTTTCTATCTATTTGAGGTTATAATATCTGACTTAGATGTTGATTAAGATGGCACTAGAAATATATACAGACCTGTAGCATAGAAAAATAAACAAGATTTTATTAGATATTAGTTTTACTAAGCAAGTTATTTCGTTTTTCATTAAATCTCACTGAAGTGAATTATATTTAAATTTGATGAATCACTTTTGTAATAAAAGTTACAAAATGTTTATGACATTATTATTCATGAATAAAAAATATGGTTCCTTTAGGGAAGTAATTTACTGCCCAACCAATCAAAATAGAATCTGTCCACTATTATCTAATCAAAATACAGTTTCTAATATGCAACTGATGTCATGTACAATACTCCCGAATCCTCGCCAGATGGGAAATAAAATTTAAATTTACATGTTTGAAATGTGTATATAAAATGAAAAAAATAGTAAACTACAGCTTTAAGAGATCTGTGAGTGTCCATCTAAAAGGTCATTCAACTGAATTAATGTCATCGGAGATACCCTCTGTGATATGGTAATGAGCTGAATGGATTGATTGTGCATAGGGTACTACTTGTAAGTGATAAATATAACCCCAGCTGTTGTCAGGTCAGCGGAGGTGTTAATTACTCAGGCATGACACCAGGTGTGTGGCCTTAATTACCTGAGGTCACTCCGTAGCTGACTGTATGCCACTGGGTGCAGCTTTAATTCAGTCAGAAGGAGATCTTAATCAACAGCCCATCGACATCTTGTCAGGTCATTCATGTTTGGACATCTGAAGTACTACTAATAGTAATATGAAATTATTTTAATGTGTTCTTCTGGAGTCAAGCAGCTATGATGAATACTTGTAGTGCAGATGTGAGTGAGGTCAGTGCACACAGACAGATGTCCCAGACAAAAATATATCTAAATCTTTATTGTGGATATTTTCTTCTTCTTCATCTTCTTCATCTCCTTATCTTCCTTCATGTTCTTCATCTCCTCCTTTTTCTCCTCCTTTTTTTTTTCCTTCTCTTCTTCTCTGTTTTCAAATCTAAAACGACAGAATCAGATCTCTGTACAAGACACAATCCAAGGGAAGTTTGGGCAAAATCATGAGGATCTTCAGATCTTGAAAGTTGTTCTTACTGAAAGAGAAATTAAAGGAGATACCACTGGTTCCATAAGTTTCTGAACACTATCTAAACTGTGTTACAAAAAATGCATCAACTGAGTAAAATTATTTTAACATGCTCTTTCCGAGGTAAGTTGTAACCAGGTACAGCTGATATATAAACAGGTTCAGAGCTAGCTACAGGCTGGTATGTGTTTGTGTCCAAAATAGAAATACATCATCTGGTCAGGTAGATGGCCTATACATAAACTACTAATTCACCACCCACTTAGATTAACTGTTGAACCTTTGATTGTGGCACACATGAATGGGTAAACATTTGTATAGCCGAATATCATGGATTATATTACTGTTAAAAGTTTGTTCCGTTGACCTGAGTCAACTTTACAAAGGTATGGTATATTTGTCTCATGATTCGTCATTGATACGAAACTATTCATTTTTGTTGATTGCAAGTTTACATGTACCAGTATGTTTTTTTAGCTGAATTCTAAAGCGATTCCTCTCTAAACACTGTGTGTAGAAAATCTAAAGTTGGGTGTGGGGGAGGAATGCCATTAATTTTTATACAGTAATGACCATTATAATTCTGTATATTTTTCACATAACTGGTCTGTTTTTTCTTTATAGCTTTATTTATCATATTATTCTTGTTGAAATATTCTTGTTGAAATCATGGACTTCCTGAGGCATGTTTATGTACACGTATTTGTTATCCTTACAATATATATTCATAATCCATTAAATATATATATTTAAATTTTATTTTGTGTATGTGAAGTATTAATAGATAGAACAGCAATTTTTGCTTTATTAGAAGTTATTTTGCTGAAACTAAATTTCATCCTACTTATAATCCTATTTCTTATGCCATGATATATGGTATTGTAAATAAAAAAATTAAAAAAGTGTTTCCTTTATAATTCAAAAACTGTAAAATAGGTTAATACTAGATGTTAGTCATTAAGAGAATTAGTTCACAAAATGTATAGTTTTGTCATTATTGCAATGGATGAAATATTTCAGGGTATGTATCATTATATGACATTCTGTGAAAGTAATTATACCTTTATGCTCAAAATAAACTTTTTGAATGATGATCACTTAACCTTGATTTAACCTCCCCCTCCCACCCACAAAAAATAAATAAATAAATAACTAAATGTAGAAGAAGAACAAAATTAAGAAAAACAAAATTAAGAAATAAAAAAGATTAAAATCAACAGAGATAAAGCACATTTTGGAATACCCAGAAAGGTTTTCCTGTATAAAAAAAACAACAACAACCCCAAGTCATCTTACAGTATCTCCAACAACTGACTGAAATACCAAATACACTGTGGCAGTGATTACTTCTGTATCTTATCTGATGGTTAGTTTTGACATATGACCCGAGGTTTTTTTTTTTAGAAGTATCAAAAAGTTAACAACTGGTTACTGCTCTCTGGTCTGATAACTTTGTTGAGTGAGTAGTAACTCGGAGGCAGTGTCCAGTGTGATGGCCAGTAAAATTGGTTGTCCTTACTGTTCATCTTGGGCTATTGCACATTCCAGCCAATGATCCACAACTGATATTTCTTAGGTTGGTGGCATTCACTGTCATGTTGTATTAAAGAGTAGCCTACAGGTATGTGGCAACAGCAACAGGTTTCTTATCTGGAGTATTATTCCTTTTAAACAGACAATTGAGAGATACCCACCAGGTACAGCTGATATGTCGCTTTATCTTCATGACATCATCCACAATGTCACTTACACCTGACAAGTGAAACATTACCTGAATACTACAAACACTTTGATGTGATCGTTTGTTTCTGTTGTGGAATTTGACACGATTCTGAAGTAAACAGACTGATGCGTAAGACATGGTGACTGATAGCTTACAAGCCATTGTACAAGCATGTGTATGTTATGTATAATTATTATATTTGTAAACTGCTCCCAGATGTAAACTGTTATATATTTAATTTAATAATGTTAAGTGAACACAAATTTGATGAAACTATATTAAAAGTATTTGATGAATATTGTAATGAAAGTAAACAAGCATTTTTTTATAGCAGAAATGATAGGAGTATATATATGTTTATGATGTTTACACTTGGGGTGTGATGAGTTGTTAGATCAATCCTCTTCATTGTTTCTATTTCTCATTCTAGCCAGTGGTCCACAACTGTTGTAGCAAAGGCTTTGGTATCTGCTATCCTACCTGGGATAATGAATATATACGTGATCCCCCCACCAAAAAAAAAAAAAAACAACAACAAAAGAAACCCCCACTTGTTTCTAATCGGAAAGAGTAGCCTATATGGTAGAAGCAGGTTTCTTCTTGAACTGTGTGTAATAAATACATGTGCATTTAACACCTAAAAGTGGTCAATTAACACCTTATAGTTGATAATTAACCAATGTGATAAATGGTTTCCAATAAGCATTAACTGTACTATGACTGAACTGATGATAATAACCAAACATCATGATCTTTATGCTCTTAACTTGTTCTGTGCATCCATTAAAACCCTGAATTAGTTTATGAACCATAACTGATTCTTAGGCACAACTTTGTCTTATAATATCAAGCAAGTAAATGCAAAAAACAGTTACATCGTCATCCTGAAAATTGACTTAATTCTGCCTCATTTATGAATTCTGAAGTGATGTTTGGCAGTCGGCTGCTTCATATTTTCCACAAACTAAGTGGCTGTTCAGTGTCAAAAAAGCAAAAACACATTATGGCATTTATCCATTTATCAGGTGATTAATTTCCATTGTTGCAGTGCAAACAGTTTATCTCGAACCATAATACCGATAGTGATCTAGAGTTTTGTGTTCAAATCAGCTAATAGTAATCATTGGTCTATTTGCAACTTCAATTATGTCATTTTCTCAACCATTTATTGTCAAGGTCTTGGCCATTGTCAGGCAAAGAAAGAAAAGGGAGTGTGAATGTACTTTGAGCCATTTTCTCACGACCCAGTGCTTTGTGTTTGTGTGTGTGTATACATGTACATGCTGTTCATCAGATTTCACAACTTGTAACATTCATTATAATTGTACAACCTAAGTATGTATTATAAGTACTGAGGTGGGAGTTGGGAAATGAAAAGAATTTGTAACTTGAAGAAGATTCAGTAAAGGTATATCAATAAGCTGAATATAATATAGTCATATTTGATAATCAGGAAAGGACAAACAAAATTAAAAGTTGGGATAAAGCATAATGTCATAAAGGGAATACATTTTTCAGTAGGTGTCATACTTTAAAGGAATAAAACATCTATTAAAATGGTGTTGCATTCCCTCTTCATTCCCCTTTTTCATCCAATTTTACTTGCATCTTTATCTTATTTACCTAAAAAGTTATCTTGAAATAGGTAAGTTTGATTATATGAAACTATTTTTGGTTTGTCTAACAACACTAGTAGAGCATATTGAGCTAATGGATGTCAAACATTTGGAAATTTTGACACATAGTCAAGTGTAAGCTAGCCTCCAAAAGTCCATTGGGTTTTGAACAATTCTTCAGCTTGAGAGTCCAATGTCCTACTACTGGACAAGATTATAGACTTTTGGTTAGAACAAGATTTCTTGTAGCCATTTTAACTGAGTCTCACACTGAAATTTTGTGAATCCCATATTGAAAAGTGTTTTATTTAATTTAAATGTTGGTCTCAAACCGAAGTCATGAGTGAGGTACTGATCCATCAACTTAGGTGATTCCTGTAGAAAATTAATGTCAGAACTATATTACTGAGTATGTTTATTTCCTTTACGTCTGCTTTAAGATGTTCTTTGTCAAGTATGTGGGTGACATTAAAGGAGTGTATGAGTTAATATATTTTGCATGCCTTTAGGATGTGCTACCATGTAGACAAGACAGACCTGTTTGACAAGATGTTTTAAATATTGTATAAAGAAAACTCAATTCCTTGCTCCTCTTTCTTTCTTTTTAATGTTTTCTTAGTTAAATTAATCTCATACTGTGAAAATGTTAGTGATAACAGTCCTCTCTGTAACAGGCTAATTATTGCTCGCACTTGCCTGAAAATAAAAAGTTTTACAACACGAAATGTAAAGATCAACAAAACTGCTCTCCTCATTTTTAAATTTCTTTCGTGGAATGATTTTCAGGAGAGTAGTGTATTGCTGTCCTATTTCCAGATGGAGGGGACTGGATAATAGCAGCAAGTTGAATAAGTTAAACATTACCTGGGTATGGATTTTTTTAGCCATAACAAAACTGATACTAGTATTATATTTTCCAGCCATACCTTTAAATGAGGTCATGCTGAAAGATTGCTTCCATTTATTTACTTATTTTCTTGTTTTATTCAAATGTCACAAGTTTTAATGATCATTGAATATTAACAATATATGCTTTTTAAGGATATATTGAAAAGGTTTCATTCACAGTCAACTGTTTACAAACTATTAGTCCTAGGAATAGTTGGACAAAGCTTTAATCACTAGATCACTCATAAATTCATTCTGTACAGCAAGATAATAAACACAATTATATATATGTGTGTGATGTTTAGGTACTTGTATTTAAAAAAAAAACTGTCTTAAATATTTGAATATTTTTTTTGTATGTATTTACATTTGTATATGAATTTAAATATTTAATATATTATTTTAATATATCTTGCATACTGTAAAATTTTTATTATATATGAAAAGACTTATTTGGAAACATCTTGTCCAGTATATTTCTACCAGTAGCCTGTATGCATTCATATATTTACCATGGATCATCGGGTATAAAGTTGAACAAGGTCATTTGAAAGCCATTAATAATGATATAAATATCTCCTTAATATCAACAATACATTACCTGACAGTTGATATGTCTATGTCAATAGAAAACAATGTTTGTAAATAGCAGCTCTCCATTTTGTGTTGTCATGTTCAAGAGGATTTGTCCTTTCATATGTTGCCTTGTTCATTTCACTTATTCACAATGCTCGTTCTATGTGCTTTGCACTTTTTACTGTGAATAACGAAAACAAGCATTTGTTTGTCTTATTTTATAGTGACGATATATGCTGATTTCTTGTCTGGTTTTCCATATAAACTGTACGTGTACTTTTAGACTGTAATATATTAACACTAATAGTCAAATCAAGAATAGGTGGTAGAGTATGCGTTATATTCTTGGACTCTTAATTTAGCAAAACTACATGTAAGTTTGACTATTTTTTTTTACATATTTAAAAAAAAATTATATATACATGTATATATATATATATTTTTTTTTTTTACCATGAATAGATGTGTTAAATATGTCAAGGATTGACTATTAGTAAGTTTTAATTTGTGAAAGGTTAAACATACTCCACATTCTGTAAGACTGGATCCTACAAAAGTCCGATATGATATTACAATTTTCTAGGAAAGTTATGTATAGTATTTCAAAAGAGTACATTTACAGGCTTTTGCTGCATGCTTGATAACAAATTAATGTCATTTGGTTGAATTTGGTTACCATTTAGGTATGTTATGTTACATCCACATGTTAGTTGTAAGCATAAAAGGGTACTGGGCCAAAGCAAACGTAAGAAAATAGACATATTACTATTTTTGTAATATAAGTCTTTCGTTTGTTTTGAGTTACAAAGCCCAGGGACACTTAAAGGAACTGGATGAGTCCCTGGTTCAATATTTTAGTATGGTACTAAACAATTTTCATTAACTCTTTTGTTCAGTGTCTGAGGAACCATGGATGGAACATGTAGTTACTAACATACTCTACAGTTTTCAGTATTATAGATTACTAATTAGAGGACAAATTTTTTTGTTTTAATGTATTGAATAAAATTGTGTTTATCATCTTATGATGTATTTTGCCCTTTGAAGGCAGGTTGATATTTGTCAATAACATTTTCTGATGCAGTCAAACTGAAATGACATGAATTACCACGATTTTTCTTCAGAAACTGTTCAGTTAGTTGTGTTGTGATATGGAATAATGTCTTGCTTGTTTAATTTATTGGTACTGTTAGGATTTATTACTTAAACCATGTAAAAAGGTGAATAAGGTTCAAAAGTAGTCATTCAACACAATTTGCTTATTTATTTGGTTGTTTACTAACTTGATGTGGTGTTTTTCAGATGAAGTGTGACATTGCAGATGACTCGCAACAGGCATAAAACCTTCTGATCAAGCCAGAAAAGCAGCAAGATGGCTGCTTCAAGGGTGACCTTCGTTACTGGGACAGCTGAAGTCAGACGGAGAGGTCAGTACTATTGAATTGTGGGTAGATCTTTTTCTATCAGGGTGGCACTAGATGAAAGAAAATTACATGCATATTGCCCAAATGAAACTAATATTTTATGATAACAATTACTGTCACATATATTGGTAGGGTTGTCTCCCATTTCTTACATGTCCCATTTCTTACACACCTACATATTCCAAGTTGTTACACAGTTAGCTTAGGGACTAATTAAGCAAATCCCTATAACATTAGTGGAACGGCTCCCAGTGACCAAGAGTTTTTCGTTTTATTCAATTACTAAATACAAGTAATAATAAAGAACTTTATAGCTTAGGAAAATATCTGGTACAAGCAAATAAAATTCCAAATTTTTATATACATCTACTTGGTACCGGTATATATACTTTATGTACTTATGTATTTGGTATGCATATTTATATACTTTGTACATATGTGCTTATATTAATTTATACACTATGATGAAAACATTTACATGTATATACTAATATGTACTATTAGGGGTGCAATGATACAACCAAAACCGTATTGTGATATACTGCGATACAGGGGCATTTCATGGTATTTGGTCCACGACATTGAAAATCATTGCATTTTCACACTGAAAGCTAAAATAGAATGTGTGATCATATTGTTTTTTCAATAACTTCAAATCTTGTTAAGATGGTTTTGCTCACTTTCACAACCTTAATTTTCTTAATCTGACTGTAACAACTGGGAACATGAGTTCATTATTGCATACTAGATAAAAGGCATAGGTTTAGCAGTTCACTCAGCCATGACCTATGTTGTTATAAGGTGTGTAAGAAATGGGACGTGTAAGAAGTGGGAGGATACCTTTCGTAGATTGCTACCATCATTATTGATATGTTGATGATACTGTTATCTGCCATTTTGAAATGGATCATTGCTGTTTCCAAATGTAACGGTGCCATTTTATGACAAGATGTTTGATATCCGATAGCTGATGATTTATGAATCAATGTTTTCTGGCAGTGTCATTAAAAAACCCCACCAAAAACCCATACCCCAAATTTGTCAGTAGTCGCCAAAAATCCTGTCTTTTTAAAACCATTTAAAGCTAAACCTGTTATACTAAACATCCTAAATTGTTTGTTGCTTTTTGCTTCTTAAGTCATTTTATAATGATACATATAAAGCAGCAATATACAACACTGTACATGTATAGTGCAGGTCAGAAAAAATAAACAGATGCTTTGGTGATGATTGATTCTTTGAGCTATATTATCTCAGTTTGGACACTGCTACTGATCTAAATCCCATTCTTTTCTTTGTATTAAAGCAGGAGTGAAACATAATACCATTTTGGGCTGTTGTTTTTGTGATTAATATCTATAAACACCCACTAAAACAAAAGAGATAAAACTTTTTTTTAAAATATTATCCTTTTTATGTTTTAGACGTTTAAATTTCGTCCACGAACAGTATCGTAAAAGCTTTCAAAACCACCATAAGTTATCTCCCCTTCTCTCACCTGATATGGGCTGATCTGTGACGTCATGCAAGCCAAGGATATGTTGGCATCACTAGTAACTGACAGTGAAATGGCTTCAACAATTCATTTTCTTTGCGCACAGGTCGCTGTCAACATGTTTTTTGAAGAAGAAATTGAGTATGAGGAAGTACCAATGTGCGACAAACTATGCATAGTGTAATCGTACATGTACGAACCGTCGTTACCTTTGTTAAATAAACAGACCCACACTATCCCAAAAAAAGTTTTTAAAAAGTAAAGATTTAGGGTACCCTATTTTTACGCAAAGTATTATCTGAACGGTAAACCATTTTGCAGTGTATCACTACATTAAATGATTTTCAGTATTAGTTTATGCCTAAATAAGGAAAAAATACAACTGAAACAGACCACTGAAGTGACTTCTATTTGTTTCCAGTGGAATTGTTTTTCAGATTAACATTTGATAACGGTATGTAT